>CM038680.1:445043943-445223245 GCA_021605205.1 Aegilops longissima
AAGGGTGCCTGCTTTATAGCGGATGAATGCTCCAAAGATATAACTTTTGAGTTGACTCGCATTTGTTATCCCAGACGCTGAAAACTTGTTCATATCGCTAAGCAACACTTTTGAATTTAAAATATTACCTTCATGCGGCCGTGTATTAAATTTGAGAGATGGCGAGTCATCGGCTTCACCCCCATGCCACGAGTCTTTGGGGTGTTCGGGATAAACTTGAGCGCTCTTGTTCCCATCCTTGGGTCCTTCGAGGAGGCGCCAACGAACGAACAAGGCAACCGGACTATAGTGCTTGAACACTCTCACTTAGCCATAGAATTCTATAATTTTAAATTTCGTGAAGCCCTAGTATTCGAAGATCGAGTTTGGGCGCTATCCACGCCTTGGCGGACAATGCCGACTCCTCGCTCTAAGCGGCATAAGTCTTTAGGGACCCGAAAAACCTCTCGAACAGTGACCGCTCTCGCCCTATCATGATAGTCAGTTTTAGCTTTCTCCCGAGGTGCTCAACCCAGCTCAACCGGGCACAATCGCAGTGGTTCTCCAGCTACCTTAGCTGATATAACGGAACGTAAGGTACCAAAACATGGGAGCAGGCAAACCCAACTATTGACCCAAGACATGATTCGAGCCGATGCATATAATGCTATAAGTTCGGGTGCCGCACTTGTGAAAGTGTTCGGACTTATCACACCATATTTTTGGGGTACTTAAGCCCCTGGTGTATCGGCCGTACCAAAGTGTACGGGTGCAACATGTCATGAATGAAAATATATATAGATAAAGAAAGGAGTGCAATAATAGGCAAAAGCTATGCATTGTTTATTCAAAAAGGTACTGCAATGAAAGCAGAACGATACAAATAGTGCGATAAGCAAGGGATGGGACTATTTAACATGCCCCCCCTCCAGGGGTAAGCTGCGGGATGGTATGTAAAACAGGTATACTACTCGTAGTAGAGACCACCTGGACACTCGACGTAGCTTTCTGCTTCCCTGGCTGTTGCATCGTGAGTTCGGCAATTCTAGTGCCGGACAGGGCTTCTGGAAAACGGAGTCCCGAAAGTAAGAGAAAAGAAGAAAGAAAAGAATGACACAATCGGGGCCCACAGTGCGGTTGAGCCGCGTGCAGGCGTGCGTGGTCGTGCCCTCCCCTTATGCCCATGGTATCTCCAGGCGTAGTTATGTACAGCGTAGTCTTAACTTCGCAATTTCGTGAGGGCTGGGGTTGGGGCGGATTACTCTGGCGTGCTCGGATCGTGCCAGCGGTCTTGTTGTAGGTTACTCCGGCGCGCTTGACGATGTCCGGACGCTTAATAGCCGGACTCGAGAATTGCTGTGAGAGGCTTCTTTGCACCTCCGCGAGGGCCGCCGTGTGCTCCTCCGTTCGAGAGAGCGTTCGGTGTTTCCATTGACCGTGATTACTCCTCGAGGGCCCGGCATCTTGAGCTTGAGGTATGCGTAGAAGTGCGGCACCACATTGAACTTTGCCGTGCGGTTCGTCCAAGCGGTGCGTGATAGCCGCTATGAACGGGACTATGTCGAAGATTAACTCTTTGCTTCGGAAGTTATCCGGGGATCCGAAGACCACTTCGAGTGTAACTGAGCCTGTACAATTGGCCTCTACACCTAGTATGATGCCTTTAAAGGTCGTCTTTGTGGGTTTAATCCTTGAGGTCCTATGCCCATTTTGTGCACTGTATCCTGATAGAGCAGGTTCAGGCTGCTACCTCCATCCATCAGGACTCTAGTGAGGTGGAATCCGTCGATGATTGGGTCAAGAACCAATGCGGCGAATCCGCTGTGGCGGATGCTAGTGGGGTGGTCCCTTCGATCAAAGGTGATCGGGCAGGAGGACCATGGGTTGAACTTTGGGGCGACTGGCTCCATTGCATATACGTCCCTTAGTGCACGCTTCCGCTCCCTTTTGGGTATGTGGGTTGCGTATATCATGTTCACCATCCACACTTGTGGGGGGAAACCCTTCTGTCCTCTATTGTTCGGCGGCCGGGGCTCCTCCTCGTCATCGCTATGCAGCCCCTTGTCATTGAGTTCGGCATTTAACTTGCCTGCCTGTTTGAAGACCCAACAATCCCTGTTGGTGTGGTTGGCTAGTTTTTCGGGGGTGCCATGTATTTGGCACGAGCGATCGAGTATTCGGTCCAGATTGGATGGGCCCTGAGTATTTCTTTTGAACGGCTTTTTCCGCTGACCAGGTTTAGAGCCTCTGGATCCGGCATTGACTACCGTATCTTCAGCATTATCACCGTTAATGCGGCGCTTGTGCTTGTTGCGACGCGACGTGCCATTACTGTCCTTGGTATCCGAACTACCAGGATTTTTGGTCAAGTTGTTGCTACGAGCTAGCCAGCTGTCCTCTCCCGCGCAAAAGCGGGTCATGAGTGTTGTGAGGGCTTCCATGGATTTCGGCTTTTCCTGTCCTAGGTGCCGGGCAAGCCACTCGTCGCGGATGTTATGTTTGAAGGCTGCAAGGGCCTTTGCATCCGGACAGTCAACGATTTGATTTTTCTTGGTTAGGAACCGTGTCCAGAATTGTCTGGCCGATTCTTCTGGCTGCTGAATTATGTGGCCGAGGTCATCGGCGTCTGGTGGTCGCACATATGTGCCCTGGAAGTTATCAAGGAATGCGGCTTCCAGGTCCTCCCAACAACCAATTGATTCTGCTGGCAGGCTGTTAAGCCAATGCTGAGCTGGTCCTTTAAGCCTGAGTGGGAGGTATTTGATGGCGTGTAGATCATCATCACGGGCCATGTGGATATGGAGGAGGTAGTCCTCGATCCAAACCGCAGGATCTGTTGTGCCATCGTATGATTCGATGTTTACGGGTTTGAAACCCTCGGGGATTTGATGATCCATCACCGTGCATGAAGCATAGTGGGTGTGCGGTGCCTCAGATTGAGCTATATCACGATGCAGCTCAAATGAGCTTTGTCTACTGTGTTCGGCCCGGCCGGAATTGTTGTATCCGGCGTGACGGTTATCGTCGCGTGTCGTGGGGCGCCCACGCGATCTGTAGATCGATCTTGTTTGCCTTGCCTTGTCCTCCAATATGTCTCGCAGGTCCGGCGCGTTCCCGTGCCTTGGTACTTTTCGGCGGCGCCGGGTGCGGCTTGAATGGAGGGTCTAGAGGCCTCTCTGTCGCGACCACAGGGGTGGCGGTCGGCGCATCATCTTGCGTTGGTGATGTAGGTTTGGGTGCTGTCGTGGTTCTAAGTCGGACAATGAGAATGGAGGTAGGAATGGAGAGGCAAGATCCTAGCTATGGAGTAGTTGTATACGCAAGGGATTTGAGTTCGAGCCCTTCTCGGAGGAAGTAACAACCCTATGTCTCGGGCCGGAGGCGGTCGATTGGATTATATGCGTATGTGTTACAAGGTGCGAACCCCTCTACCGTGGAGGGGTGGCTTATATAAGTCTTGAGGACCCCAGCCAGCCCACGGCGGAGGGTTTAAGATGCGTTACGGCTAGGCGTTCTTGGTAGCATACCATACATAAAGTGTCATCATGACCATAAAGACTATTTAACTATAGACCCGTTTGGACACCGAGTGGCTCTTGGACTCCTGGTGGTCGAGTGGGTCTTCATGGTCAGTGTCTTTGAATCATCATGAAAACCTACCAGGTCGACGGTAGGCAGCTTCTTCATGAGTGTCCTTGGGAGGGTACCTTTGGGCAGGTCTATGACCCTACCCTAGGTACATGACTTCATCATTAGCCCCCAAATGGATCGAGGTTTGAGTGAGGAAGGAGTTGATAATCTTTCCGACATGTTCTTTGTGTTGCGAGTGTGCCTTACTCTGGATGAACGACCTTTTAGTGATGGCGTCAACTTCTCTTTCAGTCGCCTTGATCCATTCTTCACATTTGCCGAGTGAACTTTTGTGAACTTGAGGATTTTTGAGCGACGGATCGGAGGAAATCTGCTGTCTGACAGGTTGCTCCGCGGTTAGCGGATTTCACGGGATCTGAATTTTGGGAAGCGCGCGAAGCGGAGAAAACTGCGGCACTCGGATGGGATAAGGCGATGGTGCCTCGATCTTCGCGCCGCCTTTTTCGCCACGTATCGCGCGCGCGCCTGTTGCGAGATTTGATGGGATTGCCTGGGCCTACCAGTCAGCCACTCGGAAGCGGCCTCATATAAGTCATCGGACGGGGTATTTTGAACAGTGTGACCCCAATCTTCCCCTCCTTCCGCCTCCTAAATATTTCTGCTGCGCCCTTAGCCTGCTCAGCGCCGCAGCTCAGTACTTGCTTCGCCGGCGACCATGGTGAAGGAGAAGACCGCAGCCTTGGAGCGGGTGAAGAAGGCAGCGGCAAAGGCGAAGGGGAGAGCGCCCAGTCGGGGCGGATCTTCTTCGCGGTCCAAACTGCCGCAAGGTTGGGTCGAGGAGATTGGATCCGCTCGACCATCACCGAGAAGGACCTCAACGATCTGCCAACGAGGGACTGATCCTCCATGGGTCGGCGAGGCTTCCGGGACGGAGTGGCAGCCGCAGCTGAAGAGGGTGAGTCGTTCTCCTAGCCACTCACGTAGATCGGGGATTTTCTCTGCCGCCGAATCCTTTCTTCCGGGGGTTTCTGAATTTTTTTGGAGCGCAACTCCATCATTTCACTCCCAACTCCATTGTCTATCTTGTTGCTTTCGTGTCGTTATGCGAAAACTTCTTGGGCTGTCGGCCGCACTGGGGCCTCTTCAAGCATATATTCACTTGTCGCTCTCAGACGGTGAAGAAAACGAACCCGAATGACGAGAGAACCCAAGTAATCCAGATGTGTGGGGGACTCGGGGTCCAGATGAGGGGGGGAGCGCTTTTCCGGCTATGACTCTCCCCGACTCGGTTAAAGGGTGGCAGTCGACCTGGTTCTACTGCCAAGACCAGTCGATGCCGGGGCAGTCGACTGGACTCCCTCCTTTCTCCATGAGTCGAGTGAACAAGCCATCTTCCCTAAAGGTGCTCCAGAGGAGAAGGCCCAAGTAAAATTGTTGATGGAACGCGTAGTCCAACTTATTCGCGACAGGGTGACCGGCATGGATCTTCTGGAAGTTTTCCTCCGACGGCGTATTCAGCCACTCCAATACCGAGGCCATCCGATGTGGATGTACTCCGGTACGGATGATACCACTCGGGTCCATCCAGAGGAGGTCGATGACGCCACGCTGGAGAAGTGGATGACTGCCATCATAGGAAACAAAGATAATCCTCGCGGAGCTAGGAGGATTCCCCCACTCAACCATTCTTACGAACCAGACAAGGTATAACCACTTATCTCCGACTGCGATTCTGCTGCATTCATTCTGTTTTGATGCAAATTCGTCGACTGACTTTTGCCTTGTTTTGTTGTCTTCTAGGCCACCACTGAGATGTACTCGATGCCCAACGGGGCGCAGGAACCAGTCGAAGAAGAAGAAGGAAGCGGAGGTGAAAGCCAGGAGGAATGGGAGTCCAACGGCGAGGAGGATGAGGGGGACGACAGCTCTGGTGAAGAGGAGGAGGAGGAGGAAGAGGAGGAAGACGTCGATCCTCCCCGCTCAGAAGGAAGGTCCAAGTCGACGCATGACCCGGCGGCCGAGCGTGGTAAAGCCGTTGTGCCCACTGGGCAGTCGACGAAGCGACCTCGGACAACTTCCCCTGCGCCGACTGAGAAACCGCCGAAGCAACCTCGAGCAACGTCATCGAAGCCGGCGAAGGCCCTGCCCAAGATGCGGATGGTCATTCCCACCATCTCCGGGTAATCAGCAGAACTCGTATTTCCCTATTCAACATGAGTGTACTTTTGGTCGACTCGATGACTGATCAGCCGATTCTTGAAATCTGCAGTGCTGCTACCTCCGAGACCTCAGTAAGCACGAAGATCGTGAAATGGAAGATGCCGTCACCTCCAACCTTGGTATGATCTCCGTAGTTTCGCTTTTAGTCGATTGGATTTCCATGTTTACTTTTGAATCTTTCTTGTAGTTCCGCCTCATGTCATTGATCTCCCGATGATGACGAGGAAGCGCCGTTGAGGAAGAGGAAGAACAAGAGGGTGCTCGCTGGCAAGGCTGCTCCAGTTGTGACGATACGAGGCGCTGGTTTCGAGGGAGGCAACACCGCCGAACTTCGTGTCTTTTGCTGTACCGCTGACAAGTGCCCGACCCACTTCGTCGACTGCTGATCCACCATCCTTTTTTGCTATACACCACGTCCCGGAAGACCAAGTGAGTGCTTCTAAGGAGGCTATACGCCAGGCAGGGATCATGATGGAGCAAGTGAAGGCAGTCCGAGAGGCCAGCCAGGCGGCCTATGATGCTAGCTCAGATCTCCAGAGCAATGTCCAAGTAAGTCGATCGTTGCTTGCTCTGTTAGGATATGCTACCTGAAACTGCTTCTTTCTCTAGATTTCCATATCTATACACCCACTGGGTGGGTGTGTCGATTGAGTTTTTGTGGGGGCACGCTGAGTGCACCCACTGGGTGTAGTCCCCGAGACTATGGTGGACTGCGTGCGATCGACTATAGTCTTTACACTGAACTTCTTCACTCGGCCTGGTTGGACCAAGTCGAATGGAACAGTAAAACCGGTGGGGGCACGCTGAGTGCACCCAGGTGTAATCCCGAGACTATGGTGGATCTGCAGGCGATCGGCTATAGTCTGAAGAACTGTTTTTTACATGGCCGCCACCGACAGCTAGCCATGGTTTTAGAATCATAACCTTTTGCCTCTTTTGGTCGACTGGTGAACCAAATTGGTAAAACCAGTGAGAACACGCTGAGTGCACCGCTGGGTGTAGTCCCGAGACTCTTGTCAATGTTTTGATTCGATTGTAGTCTTAGAAATGCTACGATTTTTCCTTAGTCACTCGGAAGTGATCTGTCTTTGATGTCTTTTGTTGATTGACTCTTTGTAGAAATCTTGCGAGCTTGTGGCTCGCTATACTGAGTTAGAGAACAAACAGATCCAGCTCAACCTCGACTTGATGCTTGCTTAGGAGAATTTGCAGAAGGCGAAGGATGAAGCAAAAGGTATGGCTGGTGAGAACTTGACGACTGTCTTTGTTTTTCTGTCCATTCTCAACTATGTTCTCATTGTTGCTTTGCAGATAAACTGGAGGAGACTCTGAAGAAGAAGGACCTTGACCTTGCAGAGGCACAGAAGGCGGCTTTGGAGAAAACAAAGCTCACTGAAGAGAAACTTGCCTCAGTCGGCAAACTTGAAGATGAAAATGCCAAGCTGAAAGCCGCTCTTGACGCGGCCAACAAGGAAGTTAGTCGACTGAAGAATGACAAGATTGCTCTGTCTGACAAGGCTAGCCAACTGGCGGGGAAGCGAAATGACCTGGAGGTTTATCTTGGAGGGATCGCCAAGAAGCTGTTCCTCATGCTTGAAGGTAATCTCTTTTATCCGACTGTCTTGCTATCACCGGCTCATCGCATGATTGTTGTTTTGAGTCTGATCTATGTTTTCAGAATTCATCAAAACTTGAAGAAGAAACCAATCAGTGGAAACCAGCCCGGACCACATCAACTCTCTTGTGAAGGACGGTTGCTATGAATGTGCTCCGACTGGAGTCTCGCGTTGCTAGCGTGGTGGATTATCTTGCTCGACTGAAAGATGCGGTGTCGCGGATCGACTCAACTCTCTAGCCAGAGCAGACGCTTCAGAACGACCTTGAATCCTTAATGACTCGACTGAATGAGATTCCAAGTCGAGTGCAAGAATGGAAAAAGTCTTCTGCCAGGTGTGGTGCTGATGTTGCTCTGTCTCTGGTTCGTGTCCACTGCAAGGAAGCGCAAGAGGACAAGCTAGCGTCCCTCAAAGTTGCCAATACTAGGAAGTACGACTTCCGATCTTTCATGGAGACCTTCATCGCTGCTACTACCCGTATTGCCGACGGAATCGACCTCGACCAGTTTGTTGCACCTTCCACTCCTCCACCGGAGGAGTAAAAAACTTCTAAGTCCCACCTTAAATTTGCCTCGGAATGCCGAGTGGTTTTTGTAACCGACAAACTTTAACAGGCTTAACGCATGAGCACTTTCGGATCCGTAGGACGTTTATCCGAACTTGATCTATCCTTGAACATGCTTTATTTGCCTTCGAGAGAACTTTGCTCTTCATTCGGAATATATTTCATTGTTGTAAGTAGTATCCTTGAGGTGAAACTCCAGTCGACTTGTACTTCATCTATCTTGCAGGTAGAGACGGAGCACAGACTGCGACTGACCTCGTCATTCTTGCGGATTGGGATGGACCGCTCGTTGTACTTGTGGCGAAGCTCCGAAGGAGAAGGTAGCAGTCGACCTGCACCTCGTCGTCCTTGCGGATTGGGATGAATTCCTTACTTAGGCGAGTACTGGACTGCAGCTAAGCCTCCGAGCGGGAGGTGTGCTCTCCACTCGGTAGGATTCTTATCACTTAGGCGAGCACTGGGCTGCAGCTAAGCCCCCGAGTGGGAGGTTTGCTCTCCACTCGGTAGGATTTTTATTACTTAGGCGAGCACTGGGCTGCAGCTAAGCCCCCGAGTGGGAGGTTTGCTCTCCACTCGGTAGGATTTTTTATTACTTAGGCGAGCACTGGGCTGCAGCTAAGCCCCCGAGTGGGAGGTTTGCTCTCCACTCGGTAGGATTTCTATTACTTAGGCGAGCACTGGGCTGCAGCTAAGCCCCCGAGTGGGAGGTTTGCTCTCCACTCGGTAGGGTTTTTATTACTTAGGCGAGCACTGGGCTGCAGCTAAGCCCCCGAGTGGGAGGTTTGCTCTCCACTCGGTAGGATTTTTATGGTGTAGCTTTGAAGGAGAAGGTAGCAGCCGACCTGCACCTCGTCTTCCTTGCGAAGCGTTCATTATATTGGATGTTTAGGCGAATCCTTGGGCTGTTGCTAAGCCCCCGAGTGAGAGGCTGACTCTCCACTCGATAGGATTTAAATACTTAGGCGAGTACTTGGACTGCAACTAAGCCCCCGAGTGGGAGGTTGGCTCTCCACTCGGTAGGATTTTGAATACTTAGGCGAGTACTTGGACTGCAGCTAAGCCCCCGAGTGGGAGGCTGGCTCACCACTCGGTAGGATTTTGAATACTTAGGAGAGTACTTGGACTGCAGCTAAGCCCCCGAGTGGGAGGCTGGCTCACCACTCGGTAGGATTTTGAATACTTAGGCGAGTACTTGGATTGCAGCTAAGCCCCCGAGTGGGAGGCTGGCTCACCACTCGGTAGGATTTTGAATACTTAGGCGAAGCGGATTCGCTGCTTCCTCTAATTGGGGTAGCAGCCTGCGTTTTGGGTATCTGTTGGAGGGGCGTTCGAGTTCGTACTCTTCGGCTGCAAGGACTTCAGTCCATCTGTCAGCTAGCAAGTCTTGGTTAGCTCTAAGCTGCTGCTGCTTTTTCTTGAGGCTGCTTGTCGTGGCCATAAGCCTGCGTTTGAAACGCTCCTGTTGGCGGGATCCTCGGGCACGACAAATTAAATGTCGTCGTCGAGGCTTGCCTCATCTTCGGAGGGAGGCATATAATTATCGCCCTCCACCTCCCATGCTGCCGCTCTATCATGAGGGCTGGCTTCTCCTCCTCTGTGCTGAATCCTGCCGGAGGGGGTTGTCTTCGACCTTTGTCTGTGGTGTTATTATCTCCCATGCCGAATCACCATTTTTCTTTGTGGCGGGATTTAGAGCGGCGCCATCGACGCCGACGCTTGGGCTGTTTCTTGGAGGGTCATCCTCCATTTGTTCCATCGTCGTTCCCATCTTTTGGGATGTCCACCATGTATATGTCGTATGAAGAGGTGGCCTTCCGAGGCCTCAGAGGCGCTGGTTCTTGGTCGCTCTCAAGATCGTTGTCCATACCGTCGATGTCTTGGTCAAGTCGAGCATGTCGGTTAAATCATCGACAAGTGGCTACAAAGTGGTTGGTGGGTGGGCGTTGAATTTCTTCGTCGTCCGCATCCCAACCTTCCTGACCGTAGTCCGGCCAGGGCTCTCCTGATAAAGAGAGATACTTTAGCGAATTTAGGATGTCGCAAAAGGGTGAGTGCTGAAAGATGTCCGCGGCAGTGAACTCCATGATCGGCGCCCAATCGGATTCGATTGGCCGGGGCGCGGGAGGTTCGGAGTCCGGAGAGGAGTCCGGCACCTTGGAGTCACGGGATTCGCAAAGGACAGGGATGGTGTTTGGCTCAATCATCGTAGAGATCGTAGCCCCCGAGGCAGTGTCCAGCCACTCATCCTCGATCGGCGGAGTCGGCTCCGAGCTAAGGGTTGGAGCGGACGCTGGTGCGACCTCCAGGGCACTGTTCGGCGGCAGAGCTAGATCGTACCCATCGAGACAGTGCGGCGCGCTTGGCTGTGGCTCGAATCCGTCGAAGATCAAGTCTCCGCGGATGTCGGCCGTGTAGTTCAAACTCCCAAACCTGACCTGATTGCCAGGGGCGTAGCTTTTGATCTGCTCTAGATGGCCAAGTGAATTGGCCCGCAGTGCAAAGCCGCCGAATACGAAGATCTGTCCGGGGAGAAAAGTCTCACCCTGGACCACGTCGTTGTTGATGATCGAAGGATCCATCGGGCCTAAAGATGACGACACAGAGGAACTCTCAATGAAAGCACCAATGTCGGTGTCAAAACCGGCGGATCTCGGGTAGGGGGTCTCGAACTGTGCGTCTAGGCGGATGGTAACAGGAGACAAGGGACATGATGTTTTTACCCGTGTTCGGGCCCTCTCGATGGAGGTAAAACCCTACTCCTGCTTGATTAATATTGATGATATGGGTAGTACAAGAGTGGATCTACCACGAGATCAGAGAGGCTAAACCCTAGAAGCTAGCCTATGGTATGATTGTTGTTCGTCCTACGGACTAAAAACCCTCCTGTTTATATAGACAACGGATAGGGTTAGGTTTACACAGAGTCAGTTACAATGGTAGGAGATCTACATATCCGTATCGCCAAGCTTGCCTTCCACGCCAAGGAAAGTCCCATCCGGACACGGGACGAAGTCTTCAATCTTGTATCTTCATAGTCTAGGAGTCCGGCCAACGGTGATAGTTCGGCTATCCGGACACCCCCTAATCCAGGACTCCCTCAGGAAGTGTTCCATGCCTTTCTTTAATGGAAATTGGAATCTAATATTCCCTTCCTTCATATCAATAATTGCACAATCGTTCTACGGAAAGGTCTACCAAGAATAATGGGACATGAAGGATTGCAATCTATATCAAGAACGATAAAATATAAGGGCACATAATTCCTATTTGCAACAATAAGAACATCACTAATTCTTCCCATAGGCTTTTTAATAGTGGAATCCGCAAGATGCAAGTTTAGAGAGCAATCATCAAAGTCACGGAAATCTAGCAAATCACACAAAGTTTTGGGAATAGTGGAGACACTAGCACCCAAATCACACAAGGCATGAAACTCATAATTTTTAATTTTAATTTTAATAGTAGCTTCCCACTCATCATAGAGTTTTCTAGGGATAGAGACTTTCAACTCAAGTTTTTCTTCATAAGATTGCATCAAGGCATCAACAATGTGTTCGGTAAAGGCATTATTTTGACTATAAGCATGAGGAGAATTTAGCACGGATTGCAACAAGGAAATACAATCAATTAAAGAGCAATTTTCATAATTAAATTCCTTGAGATCCAATATAGTAGGTTTAGCAACATCTAGGTTTTTATTTCTTTCAATCCCACATTTATTAATTTCATCATCAAGATCTAAAAACTCCGAATTCTTAGAACGCCTTCTAGGTATGGGAAGATCATATTCAGTTTCATCAAGATTCATATTGCAAAACAAAGATTTAATAGGGGACACATCAATAACTTTTAGATCTTCATCTTGATTTTCATAGGAATTCGGTTTAGCGGCCATCTTATTGACTAAGGTAGCTTGCGTATCCAAAATTTCAGCGGTCAACTTTTCAAGACGAGCAATTTGGGATCTTATACCATCAAATTCTTTAGACATATCATCGAGCTCTTTATTCATATAACTCATAAAACCTTTTTGTTCCTTAAGCTCGTTTCTAAAGAAATTATTATGCTCAAATTACAGAACCATAAACTTCCTGACATTGGTTTCGATCTCCTCTAACCTTTAAAGGTGAAGATCACCAAATCTAGGTATAGCCATCGCGAAAAACAAGCAATCCAACACATGAGCAAACAAGCGGACGAGGAAAAGGCAAACAGGAAAGAGAGGAGGAGATTGGGAAAGAGAGGGTGAATAAAACGGCAAGGGTGAAGTGGGGGAGAGGAAAACGAGAGGCAAATGGCAAATAATGTAATGCAAGAGATAGGGATTGTGATGGGTACTTGGTATGTCTTGACTTGCTCTTGCATGAGCCTCCACGGCAACGGCGCCATAAATTCTTCTTGCTACCTCTTGAGCACTGCGTTGGATTTCCTCGAAGAGGAGAGGATGATGCAGCAAAGTAGCGTAAGTATTTCCCTCAGTTTTTGAGAACCAAGGTATCAATCCAGTAGGAGGCCACGCACAAGTCCCTCGTACCTACACAAAACGATAGCTCCTCGCAACCAACGCGATTAGGGGTTGTCAATCCCTTCACGGTCACTTACGAGAGTGAGATCTGATAGAGATGATAAATAATATTTTTGGTATTTTTGATATAGAGATGCAAAGTGAAAAGTAAAAGGCAAAGTAAAAACAAAGCAAATATTAGAGTGATGGAGATTGATATGATGAGAATAGACCCGGGGGCCATAGGTTTCACTAGTGGCTTCTCTCAAGAGCATAAGTATTCTACGGTGGGTGAACAAATTACTGTTGAGCAATTGACAGAATCGAGCATAGTTATGAGTATATCTAGGTATGATCATGTATATAGGCATCACGTCCAAGACAAGTAGACCGAAACGATTCTGCATCTACTACTATTACTCCACTCATCGACCGCTATCCAAAGATGCATCTAGAGTATTAAGTTAAAAGCGAGTAACGCCTTAAGCAAGAGGACATGATGTAGAGGAATAAATTCATGCAATATGATAAATACCCCATCTTGTTATCCTCGATGGCAACAATACAATATGTGCCTTGCAACCCTTTACATCCTTTGGTAAGGACACCGCAAGATTGAACCCAAAGCTAAACACTTCTCCCATTGCAAGAACTACCAATCTAGTTGGCCAAACCAAACGGATAATTCGAAGAGACTTGCAAAGATAACTCAATCATACATAAAAGAATTCAGAGAAGAATCAAATATTATTCATAGATAAGCTGGATCATAAACCCACAATTCATCGGTCTCAACAAACACACCGCAAAAAGAAGATTACATCGAATAGATCTCCACGAGAGAGGGAGAACATTGTATTGAGATCCAAAAGAGAGAAGAAGCCATCTAGCTACTAGCTATGGACCAAGGTCTGAAGTAAACTACTCACACTTCATCGGAGGGGCTATGGTGATGATGTAGAAGCCCTCCATGGTGGATGCCCCTCGTGGAGCTCGAACAGGCCCCAAGATGGGATCTCGTGGATACTGTGAAGTTGCGGCGGTGGAATTAGGTTTTTGGCTCCTGTTCTGATCGTTTGGGGGTACGTAGGTATATATAGGAGGAAGGAGTACGTCGGTGGAGCGACAGTGGGCCCACGAGGCAGGGGGGTGCGCCCTAGGGGGGCACGGGCCCCCCACCCTCGTGACCGCCTCTTTCGTTCCTTGGAGTAGGGTCCAAGTCCCCTGGATCACGTTCGGTGAGAAAATCACGTTTCCGAAGGTTTCATTCCGTTTGGACTCCGTTTGATATTCTGTTTCTTCGAAACACTGAAATAGGCAAAAAAAAACAACAATTCTGGGCTTGGCCTCCGGTTAATAGGTTAGTCCCAAAAATAATATAAAAGTGGAAAATAAAGCCCAATATAGTCCAAAACAATAGATAAAGTAGCATGGAGCAATCAAAAATTATAGATACGTTGGAGACGTATCACTTCAATAGTAAATAACACAAGCTCGATAGTAGAGCATGGGTGACAAAATGAGAGGATACAACTTACCGAAGGCATTATGTATCAGGGAAAGAACTTCTTGAGGTTTTTGTATACGAAGGACACTATCGGATGATATTTCAACAAAGGATCCGACGGTCCATAGCGAAGCTGATGTGAGTATCGGCACACAACCAGAGGAAGAAACAATGCGAATGCATTGGATTGTAGAAGCAACTGGCTAATTCAAAGCTCACATGTAAAGGAATTATGATTTCCAAATCAAAGGATCAAAAGCAGACGCACTGATTAAGGATGGATAGGTTGAGTAAGATTAGGGGTAAAATCGACAACAATTTGATTGGTCGAGATTCGGCTCATGTTTAAAATGACGTCTGAGCCGGAAGGACGAATTCTAGGATCTAGTTGAGGATTGCGAGCATTCGCAACATATTGAATCCAGAGACTCGAAATGATAATGATAAATGATACTAAATGAATATTGTTGGTCTTAAGGAACACAAACAAAATGCAAGCACACAACTGCAGAGTAATAGCGGGCAGAGGATTGCCGAAAGATCAGATAACATCTTAATGTATCTTGTGCATCATATGAACAACGGGGGAAGAACGGATACTCGAAAGTGCGAGGAATTATCCGTAGGGGGTATTCATGAGGCAAAAACTGTAGGGCAGTAAGCTCAAGGTGTTCTTGGAACAATAGAGAGAATTTTGGGGTATCTTGTAATAACAAGATCAATGGGATTAAATGTAGGCAAGTGTATGCAGCTATCCATACAGATATAATAGTGGTAGGGAATTTGCAAAGGCAGTGGGCACAAGTGTCTCGGGAGAACATCGTAGAATAATTTAAAAATCTTCTGAAGCAGTAGGCGATCATCTGTTATAAGCGGCTCTCCGAGAGAAAGTAGTTACGAGAACCTAGAGTCAGATTTAGTAAAATCATTTAACCCGAATAGAAGAGAGATTAGAGTCCCAGAGTATAGGTCAAGGAATAAAAGATCCTAATACCACCCAATGGCGACGTGGGCCCGTAAGGCACACAACCATGTTAGTAAAAGTTTTGTAATGTCTAGACTCGACTTCGGCCAAGGAGTGTGGAAGGGGGATTCCTACTGGCAGTCGGCTCCGATACCAACTTATGACGCCCCCGATTCAATCGTACACTAATCATGCACGCAAACGTGTACGATCAAGATCAGGGACTCACGTGAGGATATCACAACACAACTCTAAAAACATAATTAAGTCATACAAGCATCATAATACAAGCCAGGGGCCTCGAGGGCTCGAATACAAGTGCTCGATCATAGACGAGTCGTGGAAGCAACAATATCTGAGTACATACATAAGTTAAACAAGTTTGCCTTAAGAAGGCTAGCACAAACCGATACAGATCGAAAGAGGCGTGGGCCTCCTGCTTGGGATCCTCCTAAACTACTCCTGGTCGTCGTCAGCGGGCTGCACGTAGTAGTAGGCACCTCCGGTGTAGTAGGAGTCGTCGTCGATGGTGGCGTATGGCTCCTGGGCTCCAACATCTGGTTGCGACAACCAGGTAGAAAGGAAGGGGGAAAAGGGGGAGAAAAGCAACCATGAGTACTCATCCAAAGTACTCGCAAGCAAGGAGCTACACTACATATGCATGGGTATATGTGTAAAGGGCCATAACGGTGGACTGAACTGCAGAATGCCAGAATAAGAGGGGGATAGCTAGTCTTATCGTAGACTACGCTTCTGGCCGCCTCCGTCTTGCAGCATGTAGAAGAGAGTAGATTGAAGTCCTCCAAGTAGCATGGTATAGCATACTCCTAGCCGGCGATCCTCTCCTCGTAACCCTGTTAGAGAACGACCACCGGGTTGTATCTGGCACTTGGAAGGGTGTGTTTTATTAAGTATCCGGTTCTAGTTGTCATAAGGTCAAGGTACAACTCCAAGTCGTCCTGTTACCGAAGATCACGGCTATTCGAATAGATAAACTTCCCTGCAGGGGTGCACCACATAACCCAACACGCTTGATCCCATTTGGCCGGACACACTTTCCTGGGTCATGCCCGGCCTCGAAAGATCAACACGTCGCAGCCCCACCTAGGCCAACAGAGAGGTCAGCACGCCGGTCTAAACCTAAGCGCACTGGAGTCTGGGCCCATCGCCTTTAGCACACATGCATGTTGCATGGGCGGCCGGAAGCAGACCTAGCCTAGCAGGCGTTCCAGTCCAATCCGGCGCGCGTCGCTCAGTCGCTGACGTCACAAAGGCCTCGGCTGATACCACGACGTCGAGTGCCCATAACTGTTCCCGCGTAGCTGGTTAGTGCGTATAGACCAAATGGCGAGACTCAGATCAAATACCAAGATCTCGTTAAGCGTGTTAATGAAGTATCCATGAACGCCGACCAGGCCAGCCCACCTCTCGCCTAGGTGGTCTCAACCTGCCTGCCGCTCCGCCACAAGTAACGATCGGGGCCGTCGGGAACCCAGCCCACCTCTCCGGGATGGAGCCACCTGCCTTCACCCCCATCTCCAAACAGTATCATAAGTAATGTAACAATATAAAGTATATAGCATATGCCCGAGATCACCTCCCAAAGTGATCACGGCCCGATGAGTATAGCATGGCGGTCGACAAGAGTGTAGGGCCACCGATGGAACACTAGCATCCTATACTAAGCGAGAGGATAGCGGTAAGGGTAACAACCAGTAGCAACAATGACGGGCTATGCATCGAATAGGATTCACCGAAAGCAGAACATGCTACACTACTCTAATGCAAGCAGTATAGAGAAGGAATAGGCGATATCTGGTGATCAAGGGGGGGCTTGCCAGGTTGCCCTGGCAAGAAGGAGGGGTCGTCAACACCGTAGTCGTACTGGGTAGCAGCGGCGTCGGTCTCGGTGTCTAGCGAGAGAAGAGGGGGAAGAAACAATAAATACAATGTAAACAAATGCATGACGATGCATGACATGACAAAGCATGATGCTAGGCGTGCCCAATCGCGGTAGTAGGTGATACCGGCGAAGGGGGGAAACATCCGGGAAAGTATTCCCGGTGTTTCGCGTTTTCGGACAGATGAACCAGAGGGGGAAAGTTGCGAGTTCGATATGTTAGGGATGTGTGGCGGACGAACGGGCTGTGTATCCGGATTCGTCTCGTCGTTCTGAGCAACTTTCATGTAGAAAGTATTTTCATCTGAGCTATGGTTTATTTTATATTAATTTTAAAAGATTTAAATCATTTTTAGGATTAATTTAAATATTTTAATTCAACATTATCCAGAACAGTGTTTGCTGATGTCATCATGACATCAGCATGATGTCAGCAGTCAACAGAGGTGTTGACTGGTCAAACTGACGTGTGGGCCTAGTGGGACCCACCTGTCATACACTGTTAGGTTAATTAGGATTTAGGTTAAACTAATTACTATTTATTTAAACTAACAGGTTAATTAGATTAATTAACTCAATTAATTAATTAAATAAATTTATTATTATTATTATCTTTTTTTTAATGTTTTGGGCGGGCCCCATGTGCCATAGGCACAAGGGCCATAGTGGATTCGGGCAGCGGTTAGCAAAGGCGGTTGCGGCAGGCGCCAGACCGAGGCCACCAAGGGCGGGAACAAGTTAGAGGGCGCACCACTGCCACGCCTTGGCCGGAGCCGGGAACCGGTGGCCGGAGGCGGCGCAGAGGGGCGAGGGGAGCAGGGCGTGGGCGGCGAGAGGCCTCAGCGAGGCGAGGCTCTGTCTTGTGACCGCTGGCGACGGGCACGGCCGGACGGCGGCGCGCGATAGCCATGGCGGCAGCCCGACCCGCTGGTGAGCGCAGGGCCGAACGCGCGAGGCGTGGTCGCGGCCGGAGCGGAGCAACGGTGGGCGCGGCGGGAGCGTGGTGGCGCAGCGATGGTCGCGGGGCGAGGGAGAGAGGAGGACCGGGGTCCTCATCGGGGTTCGTAGGGACGGGGCAGTGGGGCGCGAGGAGGAAGATGGGGACACCGGCGATGTAGGGGAGGCGGGCCGGCGGGGAGGTCCGGCCAGGTCTTCAGGCGGCGACGAGTCGGTGATGAGGCGAGGTCGCGGCGTCAGGCGGGCGCCGCGCGAGGGAGAGGAGGGGCGCAGAGGAGTCCCTGAGGGGCTGCGCCGACGCCGGCTGGCGGTGGTCTTAGCGGAGCGCCGACTTGCGTTGGGCGCGGCCGTGCGGGAGGAGGGGATCGAGCAGGGGCACCGCTCCCCCAGGCACGATGCATGCGTACGTTGCGTGAGGTGGCGGCGGTGTGGGAGAACGAGGGAGTGAGTGGGGATCGTGGGGGGTGGGTTAGTGGGGATTAGGGTTACAATGTGGGGGGGGAGGCCTAGAAGGCCAGCGTGCGGGGGTGGGCCGGCAGGCCGGTCGGCCGCCTGGCCAACTGGGCCAAGGCCCATTCGGGGGGTTGTGTGTTTTTTTCTTCTGTTATTATTATTATTTTAGTAAACTTTCTATATTTTTTTATCCTTATTCCCATTTGTTTTTGTTTTACAAAATACATACAAGAGCACCTAAATTAGTGTGACAAGTTTTACCACTGCCACAAAAGGTTTCACACCAAATTAAAATAGTTTAATATTCTATAAATTATAAAGGCATTTAATTTATTGTTTAAACCACTATTTTAATTACTTAAGTGCATTTAAACCTTTTATAAAAAATATGGTTTCTCTATCATAATTACCTATGCATTATTTGACACAACCCAAACAATTTAGTTTTAATATTTGAAAACTTTTGTTGTTTGCCTTTATTTTGAATTCGAATTTCAAATCGGTTTTGAACTAACGCGAGATTTAACAATAGTAACCGAGGTGACGTGGCATCATTAGTAGAGGGTTACTGTAGCTTGATTATCCGGGCGTCACAATCACCAACTCCCCCCCCCCCTCTATGCAGCGGTGTAACCTCTCTCTTACCTGCTGTACTCTCTACTTAAACATGGTGCTCAATGCTATATATTATTTCCCAACGATGTATGGCTATCCTATGATGTTTGAGTAGATCCGTTTTGTCCTATGGGTTAATTGATGATCGTGATTGGTTTGAGTTGCATGTTTTATTATTGGTGCTGTCCTATGGTGCTCTCCGTGTCACGCAAGCGTGAGGGATCCCCGCTGTAGGGTGTTGCAATATCTTCATGATTCGCTTATGGTGGGTTGAGTGAGTGACTGAAACACAAACCCGAGTAAGAGGGTTGTTCCGTATGGGATAAAGAGGACTTGATGCTTTAATGCTATGGTTGGGTTTTACCTTAATGATCTTTAGTAGTTGCGGATGCTTGCTAGAGTTCCAATCATAAGTGCATATGATCCAAGTAGAGAAAGTATGTTAGCTTATGCCTCTCCCTCAAATAAAATTGCAATAATGATTACCGGTCTAGTTATCGATTGCCTAGGGACAAATAACTTTCTCGTGACAAAAAGCTCTTTACTAAAACTAATTTAGTCGTGTCTTCATCTAAACAGTCCCTACTTTTTATTTACGCGCTCTTTATTATCTTGCAAACCTATCCAACAACACCTACAAAGTACTTCTAGTTTCATACTTGTTCTAGGTAAAGCGAACGTCAAGCGTGCGTAGAGTTGTATCGGTGGTCGATAGAACTTGAGGGAATATTTGTTCTACCTTTAGCTCCTCGTTGGGTTCGACACTCTTACTTATCGAAAGAGGCTACACTTGATCCCTTATACTTGTGGGTTATCATGCTACTCGAATGGAGTATGAAATTATTTAGTAATCACTTGTATGCAAAAAGAGGTTCACAATTTGGTGTTGTGAGAATTGAACTGGAACGGAATTTTCATGCCTATGTTTTTTTTTCATGTCGAGCTATCTCCAGTCGTATGCAAATCCACAGTGGATCAAGAGGAATTGGCACATTTGCTATACAGATTGCAAAGCTCCTTGGAATCAAGGTTTTTGTCACTGCAGGTTTATTGGTTCAGATAGATATAGTATATATGGTACAAAGATGTTTTCTGGAAGCAACTCGGTTATGCCGCTCTAGAAAGCCAAAGAGAAACTAACCGCTTGCGACGTTTAAGGTGTGGATATATGCACAA
Organism: Aegilops longissima; assembly: GCA_021605205.1. Lineage (NCBI taxonomy): Eukaryota > Viridiplantae > Streptophyta > Magnoliopsida > Poales > Poaceae > Aegilops > Aegilops longissima. The sequence continues at coordinate 445,063,991 of CM038680.1, forward strand.
ACTACAAAACCTTTGTAGCATGTATCGAAGAAGAAACTAATGGAAATGGTATTATCCTGCCATCCTCTTGTGACGCTTGATGCCCTGATGCAAAAGTAAAATAAAATTATTTGGCTTTACCAAGTTATACCCGTCAATTTCATATACATTCTAATCATAATATGTGGAATATCTCTACAAGACCTTGATGTCATTCTGGACGTAGGCGGATCTTATCTCCAAGGCACTCTGGATAGCTTAGCAGTTGATAGTAGACTTTTCATCGTTGGTTTCATGTGAGGCGCTGTAATTGAAGTGAACCTGCAAGCGATGCTTGCCCGAAGACCGACTGTACAAGGTTGTATCGATCTATCTATATACAACCATGCCTCTTTCAGTTTTATGTGTTTTTTTTCTGATAACACATCTTACTCTTTGAACACAATGCTCATAGGACTGTTGATGCTTTTCTTCTGTTAGAATTTCATGCTTTGTTTTTCGACAACTGATTATGCAGTGCTATGATGTAGCTTTGTGTCTTCTAAATTATTTTTTACACTCAAATGATTTGTTAGACAACGGAAGAGCTAAATGCATACTTTTGTGTAGACTTACCTCCATTCACCTGATTTCTATTTCAGCATCTCACATAATGTATTCAGAGAGATGCTGCCACTGGTGATACATCTGTGCGAAGTCAGATCCAGAATGAGTCGACAGAGTTGGGAGTAGCGATACAACATCTGGGGGCTATGCTTTTTGAGCTTGGACGGACAATGATGACGCTTAGAATGGGGCCATCTCCTGTATGCATTTTTCTACTATGTCACTATCACACAAGTGATTCACAAGGTTTAAGTATTCTTATAGCTTTTTTATTTTATAGGCTAATGTTTTTGTAAATGTTGGCATGTTGTTTAGACAAACACCACTGGACCAAGTCCAATCATGGTTCAGGCTACCTGTATAGCTTTGCTTTCCTATCATGAACTGCTGACAACTTTGTTTTGGGCTATCATGCTAGCATGAACTGTAACATATATCACTATGTATTAACATGCTACCTAAGTATCTATTTCTTTATACATTAAGGATCTTATTATCAATCCTTAAACAAATTTTACGTGCATGATTTGAATGATTGGTTTGTTGTCGCCCTTTGCACCATTGGCGCAACGGGTGGTTAGCTGCTTTTTTATGTGTGAGAATGTTAGGAATGTTTCTATATGTGCCAGATTTATTTGGTGTGCCTGCTATGTTTCACTTTCATTGCCCTTTGTTGAATAAATTGAGAAATTCTTGATTCTTTTTATGGTATTTCTTTACATGAAGGATCCAGATTAAAATCTAATGTGTTATTCTTGCTGGCTTAGTTTAGATAAATGCATTTTAGATCACCTACTTCTCAGTTCATGATTTTTGATTCGGTGTGTTGCGGCTGATTACCGGAACACACTCACCCAAAGTGTCGATTTGCATCCATACATAATTTACTAAAAGAATTTTTTTGAGTTGCTTCTGCATTTGCCTCTTGGTATTTACTAGGTCACCTTCGAGATTCGTTAACTAACATACATATCCTATCTACGCTTTTCACATCCATATAATGATGCCATGTTTTTCCTTTTGAGTAGACGATTCTTTATTTATTAACCTATACACCAATATGTTGTTTCCATTGATCTCATAGTACTTTTTGTGTGTTTCTTTATCTTGGGCTGAAAACTTATTGTCGGTTCAAGCTATTTTTAAGTCATGTATACTATGGAAGTTGTGTAAAAGAACATGTACTGAAATGTTATGTAAAACCTATGGCTCAAAGCTAAGCTTCGGTAAATTGAAATATTTATAGATATATTTGGGAGTTTCATTAGATTAATCTGGAATTTCAAACTAATCCATTTAATTATTTGAGAGCACCAGCAACACAATTTTTGAAAAAAAAAAACATGCCCATCAAACAAAGGGCATGGCTATGTTGTCCATGTATGCAAATCTCTAGGAAGGAGAAACCCTCAAGAACTGCTAGGAAGGAGAAAGCCCTCCACGTCTCCCAGCCTGACTATGCCTCCGTACGTTCCCTCTTTTGATCTGTCTCTCCCCTTCCGGTCCGTTCCGTTCCCCCCTCACGGCGCCCGTGTTCGTGTCTCCTGGCCTGACGTATGTGCGTGTGTGGTTCTTCTGTAGCTCGCGCCGAGGTGCTGTGTCCAACCTGCCGCCAAGTGGAAATAGTCTGTGTGGCGCTCATAAATAGAGAGCATTCTGGTAGAAAGGTACAGGAAAGAATAGGGAAACTTCTATCATTTTCTTTGGTCTCTGAAAAATAAATGGTGATATGGGCTGATACATTGCTAAATTACATGATACAAACTCACTTCTCTTTTTTGATTTTTGGTTTACTTCGTTGTGCTACAATTGCTCTCCTAGGAATGTCTCCATGCTTTGATGTGCACCATCCAGAAAGTGCATGCATCCAAAAACCAAATAGGATTTTTTATGTGTTATCTTCTCATAAATCTTGTGCTCGTCCAACAAGAATAAGGTTTGGTGGTATTGCTTTTGTCTGTCACCCGGTAGATTTCAGACTTCAAGCTAGCTGCAGTTATTTCAGGTTATATGTGCAAATCCTTGGTATGAAATGATTGGTAACTGACCATGAATACGTTGCAATTTGATATGTCTAATTCTATATTTATGTGGTACCATGGTCTAAAAATTCGTCCTGAAGATACATGATGTTTTTGTACAAAGTTGAGACAGTTATTTTTTAACGGAGGGAGTATTAGAGTATTTTGTTCCTTTTTAATTTGGTTCTAAAGATATAGTTTCAGAGTGATCATTTCGCATCAGCCAAGCTTGCCGTTGTTACAAATAATTGTTCTCTTGTCCTTAATTCACTTTCTCGGTTTTTTAATGCTACAAGCGTTATTGTTCCAGTTTTTTTAGTTATTGATCATGCCATTTTTCTTTCTGCCTTTGTAGCTGAAAGATTAATGAGACTGACTAAATTCTGAACATGTTCCATGTGAGAGAAATAGCATGTTGATTTCATCTTGAAATAATCATAGCTGAGGGACGAGGTTCGTAACTGAGGGTCATGTGCAGAGCTGGAGGAAGAAGTTGCGAGGCTTGGAACTCTCCTTGTGAAGGGCTCAGGGACAGCAGTGAGGACTATGCCTTTTTAGTTGTAATTGTGATACTCCTGATGTGCAAGTAAACACTCCTGTGATACTCCTTATGCTACAATGTTGGTTGTTAGTATAGAGGTGGTGACATTATTTGGTTCTTTGGTATTGATTTCATGATTTGTGGTTAATACACGACGTAATACAACCCACATTGCATTATATTTTCAGTTACATCTCCTACTTACTCACTACTAACATTTTTTCTAATTCGCTTCTTGCGCCATTGGAGCAACCGGGTCATCTAGTTAAATTAAAGGAGAAGAATGAGTACCGGAGGATTGATGCGCGGGAGAAGAATGGAATTGGAGGGATGATGCAGTGAGGAGGCAATTGCATTTATTAACTGCATAGGAAGTGTAGATGTACACTTTTTCTTGGGAAAAATTGTACGTATGCTCGATGCACACTTATAACCGGACAGAGGGAGTATCACTGTAACAGCTCCTCTACTGTCTGCACGCTGTGTGGTTCTGTTTCTGTATGGCATTCACTCTCTTTTTTGATGAGTAGTAACTTGCATGGTACTGCTTGTCAGGGAAGGCCATATACCTGGCTCGAGACTTAAAATTGGTTTGAGAGTCATGTCAGTCACAGAGGGGACATGATTTTATTTTGGTGTCAGGATTGTACTATAGATCGTCAAATAGGTAGATAACTTGCCTTCAAGGCTTCAATGCCTTGGGATGGCTTTCAAATCTTTCAGGCTCATCTGCGCAAAAACAGGAAGAGTTTAGGTTTTGCCGCCTTGGCCTCGGTTGATTTGCTTGTTTATATGGATAGTTCAAGCACATTCAACACGTCAACGTGCGCTTAAACTCAATGGCTGGTCGCATATAGGCTGAAAATTCTCACTCTTACTATCATCCTAAAGATTTCAGAGAAAAACATGCACTGCATTTTTATACTAATTTCTTATGTTGAACAATACACAATGTTTCGTTTGTCGAGACATCCCCTTGTTTGCAACTTTGATTGTTCACAAAGTCCTATTGATATGTTAAAAAGATATATATTTTCCATGGCAAGTACAGTGGATACTATCTTCAGTTTACCAAACAAAATACATGTATATATTAAATTTAAGCACCAAAAAAAGACAACATGTTTGTTCAGCTACAAAGATGAAAAGTAGTTTGGGGCCGACTATTGTACATGTGCCGTATTTTTTTATTTCAATCAAATCGCTTCCCACGACCGTCCGATCGAGATCCAAAGGCCCAACGGCCTCCTTCTTCCTTTGCTGCTTCTTCCTCCCCCTTTCCCTTGTCTCCGGCGAGGTGTACGAGCATCCCCCGCGACCCTACATCTCGCTGCCGCTCGCCGTGGCGTCCTTGTCCCTGGCCCTGGTTGCGTCTTATCAAACTGGGCGTGAGAGCCAAAAGGCCCCCACCGCTGCCTGTGACGTCGCGCCAGCCGCGTCTTCATCGCCTCCGGCTCGCTCCCGGCTCGACCTCGCCAGCGTCCCCGCGCCTCACCGCGGCATTGAAGAATTTAACTAGCATCTGAAAATATTTCAAGCGCATGTCAAATAGCAATCATGAAGTAGTTTTTATGCAATCCACCTCTTTTTAGTTCTTACTTATGATTCGCCCATCACCCACTAGTAGTATATTTCCATGTGCAGTTGTAAAACAAGTTTCCTCCAACCAAGTCCACTCGCATTCCAATATTTCAAAATGTACATGGAAATATACTACTAGTTTCATGCTCACGTATATTTCCAACACACCGAAATAACTTATAGTTTTCTCAACACAACGATCATGCATGAACATCTAGTTATAACAAGTAGTCCTACAAAATCTCACGTAAATATGTTATCAGGAGTCATGTACTAAAAAAAGAAAGGCATTGTAGCTTGATTGATGATAATTTGTTTTTTTTTTGGCAGAAAACACATGGTCATATTTAATCATGAAACTAAGCAAAGATACAAATTATGGCATGACGATCACGCGTCATCTTTTCTTCTAAAAAATCCTCCACCCCCAAAAAAATGCAAGGCGTGAAGCGGTGTGTGAGTGGATATGAGTATATAATTATGTCTAAACTCGGGTTCGGGGCCAAACGAACCGCCGCCCGAATGAAAATTTCTTACAGCTAGTTTGAAGCACAAATAAAACAAAATCCCAATGAAAAATCATGGAGTCTCTCATGTTTGAACTTTGAAGAACAGGCCACCCACCCACACCCACACCACCCATGGAAAAATCGTACCACATGCACGGCCTGGTAGATGGGCGGTACATGCAGCATTGAAAGGTCAAAAACCCAGCAAGACCCATACGGGGAGTTAACTCGCCTTGATGGCTGCTCATGGGGAGTCGGGATCTTCTGCGTTCCCCGAGGAATCAGCTTTTCCTAGTGGCTCTCCTCTCCCTCTCCTCTCTTCTCCCTCAATCACAGCGGCATCATGAACCCATAATTGCTGCCACCCTGGGGCACAGGCTGCCAACGAGCCGGATCCCGCCACGTCAACGAGTTAACGCCTGGGCGTTTTCAGTCGGTCGTCCGGTTCCATCCGCCAGCAGGACGCGAATTTACACCGGCCCATGGTATTGCTGTCTGGCTATGCGTGGTTTAGACTTTAATAACATTTGTTGTCCTTGGTATCTCTCTTTTTTTTTACTGCGCGAGTGTCCTTGGTATCTTCCTTTCACCTGCATTATGGAGAAAATATTTGGAGCAAAATGATCATGCATATCCATGATACCATGATGGGTAAGTCACCGAAGTTTTATGTTATTTTTGAGGAATAATAAGTCACCCAAGTTCTCTGCTGGAACTCCCGCTCAAAGCTACTAGATCATATATATCCTTCTGATGCTGGAAAAAAAACGGCCGGAGCGGCGAAGGATAAATGATGGATTAAAATGGTCAATGTTTTTGTTCAAGATGGTCGTCTATCCAACAGTTTTTTTCTTGTTTTTTTTTCTTTTTGCGAGAGACATCCAACAGTTTGTTTTCACCGGTACCTGTTTTAACATGTTATAGATGATCGCCCATCCGAAAGTTTGTTGTCACCAGGCAGTACCTGTTTTACTTAAACATGGATGTTGTGTAAATTTGCTTTGTTAGTTGCATGTTAATGGGATCAAGGGAGAGACTCATACTTTTCTCGATTGTGGCTTTACCGTCGTCATCATCCCTAGAGTCTAGCCAGATACTTGATGCCAAGGAGTGTGGTGATTTGGACGTTGCAATCTCTCGCTCACCTAAGTTCATTGGGTGTCAGGCAGCGGCCAGCCTACCTCTCGGTGTCATGGAGCACAGAGTTTTAGATGTTGTTGCCTTTCCCTCGTCTGCGACCATTGGACAAGTGATGCCTGTGAGTGGCATGAACATTAAGCCAAGTGTGTTGGCACCTACCCCAAATCCAGATATTCTCCTCGCGAAAGAACTTTGTGACTTGCTCGCCAGTGTGGAGGTTGCTAGACCTGGTTTGGGCAAGTCAATTGCTTGCCTCCTGACGGGGATGCCAATATATAAGAGGCAAATAAAAGAAGATGTGCAAAGGCAAGAGTAGAGCCGTAAGCAAGGCATCTTTGGCTGCTTGATGGATGATCTTTGGTCTCTCGGCCCGTCCTCTAGGATTGGGTTGTCGTTGTGGGTTGAAAGGTGCCTAATGTCTTCTGTCGAGGTGTGATGTAGCAATGTCGGGGTTTGCGGATGTTGTGTAATCGGAGAGTCGGGGGGGGAGGGAGGTGGCGCTGTGCAATTGTGGGGTTTCTTGCCATATGAGTAGTTAGTCTGTGCTCCGTTTCTATTGATTTTTTCCCGGTTTTCCATTAATTAACCGGGCAATTCTCTTCTTCTTAATTAATCGATGAGGCAAAACTTTTGGCTCCGTTTCAAAAAAAAAATTGTGGGCCAAAGTCTTGTCTTAACTAGTCAAAATATACCCCACAAAATAAATGTTTTGAGGCTTTCATCATGAATATATTAATATCTATTTCATTTTATCAGTATTAGTAAAAAGCTCACAGTGATTGTCGAATTTGAAAAATGTTTGGTTGGATTAAATACAATAGCTAGAGTTGAAAGATGACAGAGATAATATAGAGGTTTCATGGGGGAGGCGTTTTGGCTCCCGGGTGCATTTGCACCCGGATGAACAGTACCGCGAAAAAACAAATTAAATGTTTTCAAAAAAATCTGAAAAAAATTGTGGATGATCATGTTGGTGTCGCAAACATGCTTGACGAAATTCACGCGGAACGGAGCAGCGGTGTTTCGTCGGTGAAAAAACAAATTTTGGGTGACATTTTGAGGTGACATTTGGTCTTTGATTTGTTTTTTTATGCAAAACCAAAATGATTAGCATTTTTGTCTCAAGTTTTATGGTCGCATTTATATGTGACAAAGATGACAAAAAAAATTTGTTTCAATTTTTTCGACATTTGAAAAAATCAAAAATGGCCCCGGGTGCAAATGCACCCGGGAGCCGAATTGACTTTCCGGGTTTCATTATTTTCAATTTGTTCTTCTTTGTTACCCGCAAAAAAAAATTGTTCTTCTTTGTCACCATCTCCCTACAACATCAGTAATTATTCTACATGGAAGAACGAATAACCAGTCATTACAAGTTTATAATTATATGTGCCTCTAGAACCAGTTTGGTAACTATAAGTTCACTTCCCTTATTCTCTCTCCGTACTAAAATATAGTGCATATAAATATTTTAAGAAGTCGAGCTTCATATGTATGACCAGGTTTACAGAGAAATACCAGCACTAATAATTAATACCAGATAAATACAACAATTACCAGTGTATTTTTTTGAATTTTTTACCAGTGTATTTAATTACAAAACATGTTCCACAGTGTATGTAATGATACTGTAGACGTAGATATCTATTTTATAAATTTTATCAAATTCTACAAAGCTTGGATTTTGAAAATAATTATCTATATACACTGTATTTTGGAATAGACGAAGTATTATTTCCAAATTGTAACTATAAGTTGACTTCTCTTATATTAAGACCAATTTTAATTATAAGTTGACTTCTCTTATATTAAGACGAGACCGATTTTCTAGGCTTTGGTTAACTTCTAGGAGTATGTGAGGTTCCATATTGGCCCAATGATTCAATAGCTTGACTTGCCCCTTGACTTATTACCAATAATAAATCAAAAGTCGTAGTAGGACTAAAAACGTGGAAATCTAGTCAACAAAACCAAAACAGTGACTGGGTAAAAGTAAAACCTAAAAACGGGAGTCATACGAGCATAGGGGTAGCAGTAGCCAGCACTCTATTTTCCTGGAGAGAAAAAATCACACCACACTCACACACACACAGTACGCCTGTACCACAAGCAATGAAGTCTGTTTTCAGTGGCTATCAGTGCACAGCTCGTGTATGTCCAATGGCAGGCCCCTCAATAAATGGCAATTCAGTGGCCCATCATCCATGGCCAGTTTGCCACTGCCCCTTCCCCCCCCTTCAAAACCACCAGCCCTAGCTCCCCATCTCCATCTCCTTCAGTAGCCAGTTGGCCAGTTCTTCTCTTCTCTGCCTATATCTCACCCCCATCTTCGTCTACCTTCTTGCTTCCACCGAGTCCATCCATGGTGAAGTAGCTTCACCGATGTTTTGGTGATGAGTGTGTTTGGACTACATGTCCAGGTTGAAGTTAGGTTAAGGGGGTTGTTGTCTGGTTCAAGGTCTCCACATACATCATATACATGGAGAGCATGGTATGGATTGTATGATTTGGTGACCTCGGACCAGGCTTCAATCCCTTTAACCAGCATCTGCACAATTCGCATGCCTCATGCATATGATAGTTCCAGCGGCGGTGGTTTGCTTCTTATGTAAGCATATGTGTGGTATGTCATCTACCACAAATCAGCTCCTCCTCTTGTTCGTCCTATCATAACATGTGCAGGTTTGTTTTTCATCTAGTTCCGTTGATTAACAGACTATTATCTTCTGGGAACTGCGTAGATTTGTTCGTACAGTAGATTTTCACTCTCATATGTTGTCCAGAGTGAGGCCATGAGCAGGCATGCAGTAACACTACATGCTAGGCTAGCTAGCAGCATGTTCATGTGAGAAACGATGTATTGAGAAGAGCTAGCAGCGGAGATGAACTGCGTGTGGGACGTACGTGTGGTGTGAAGTACTTCTCACCGGTGCTGAATTAATCAAATTATCGTACTACCATTTTCATCTTCCACACCACATATGCACCACAAGCCTCCAGTCAACTTGCATTTCTGCATTGGCGTCAACTAATCTTAACCATGCATGTTGACATCAGTCGTACAAGAAAACGACACACCTAGACAGCCAGCATATGTTCGTTTTCATGCTAGCAGTGAAAATGCTAGCTCTTTGATAAAACTGCTAGCTCTTTGATAAAACTACTCCACAATAATGCATGCAATTTACCACAATTAGTCTTGGAAGAAGCTGGCTAGTACTACTAGGGTGAAGCATCGATCGATTATTAGGGACAGGAACTGACCAAGCATTTAAGCAGGACTGGCTCGACACTCATGTATGACAAAGGAATGGGGAATGGCTGGCCAGGCTCATTACTTGGCTCACGTGGCTGCTGTGAGAGAGATGCCATGCACAGTACTGCTCCTCTTGTTGCATCTGAACGGCGTGCGATCGGTTGATCCCATTCGCTGCCTGTTCTCTCTGGGAGTTTTGTTCCATCCGTCTGCAAATCGCAGAACTACGTAGTCGTACCCATGCTTGTGGCCTTGTGCATTAACTTTCTTGTGCAGGTTGAAGCGCTTCTCGTGACAGTTAGGAGAGTAGATTTGTCATCGAATTGTTTTTACCATTATATTGTACTAGTAAGTTTTAACTTTTAATTCTAGAATATATAATTATGCAAAATATACGATCAACCTAATGGTACAACCGATAATGCATTTTGTAGCCAGACCGAAATAATTTAACTTAAATTATAGTACATCAAATCTTTTTTTGTGAAACAAGATAGTACATCCAATCTAACATTACAGTGTAACTAGCTCAACATATATACCCTCAGTATATGAAGTGAGTCGAACTGTTCTACTCCCTCCGTTCCTAAATATAAGTCTTTTTAGAGATTTCAAATGGGCTACCATATACAGATGTATATAGACATATTTTAAAATGTGGATTCACACATTTTACTCCGTATGTAGTCACTTATTGAAATCTCTAGAAAGACTTATACTCCCTCCGTTCCTAAATATTTGTCTTTCTAGAGATTTCAAATGGTCACCACATACGGATGTATATAGACATATTTTAGAGTGTAGATTCACTCATTTTGTTCCGTATGTAGTCACCATTTGAAACCTCTAGAAAACACAAATATTTGGAACGGAAAATATTAAAACGGAGGAGTACAATTTTTAGCATATATAGATTAATTGTCTTGTTTATATTGTGTAGCATCAATATTAATTACTTGGAGCAGTTCTATCTTTACAATAGAACCTTTGCAATGTCTTGAAGGATGCTTGCTTCCACTTGCAGAGCTAGCGTCCAATGTTCATGTCACCGATCAAATTAATTGATATACATGTGATGTATACAGTATATTGCTTGGAACAAGCGATGTCATGCATGACACAGACGGGCACATGCGTTGACATTGATATATTGCATCGTATTATTAGCCTTTTGTAGTAATAGCTAATTCATGACAAAAATTAATTGCCTAAGGCAAACTGGTGGTACTCCAATCACTAGTAGAAAAAGGGCCTATAGTCCTGGTTGGTGAGGGCCTTTAGTCCCGGTTCATGAACCCACTAAAGGCGTCTGACTAATACCTCGCCCTTTAGTCCTGGTTCTATCAGGAACAGGACAGATGGCCCTCCACGTGGCATGTCCGCTGAGCTCAGCAGGAGGGCCTTTGGTCCCGATTGGTGGCACCAACCGGGACAATAAACATCCACGCGTTAGCATTTCTTTGGCTCTGGTTTTTTTTTTTTTTCAAAGGGGGGTTTGGAGGATTTTGGGGGTTAATTTAGGTGTTTCATATATTGTGCTATAGCTAGCTAATTAATAGAGAAAAGTGTCCTTTCTTTTGTCCGTGCTTGGTCGACGCTACGTACTATACATACGTATAGAGAGGACTAACTAGACATGCTAGCTAGCTAGTAATTAAGCAAACAGAAGATCGTCATGAACATATATGCATACAGAGAGAAGTGATATCGACCACCTCTCCTTCTCCGAGAGATTGGTCGAACAACAAGTTCTCGTATATCTATCCGACACTACCGCTACATATATACAATAATTATCTTTTACAATACGGACGCGTGGTCCACATAGTATTCCCGTCTTCACGATCACATGGTCAAGAAAGAATGCCGCCAATTCCTCTTGAATTGCTCGCATGCGATCTGGTGCTAGGAGTTCATCCCGCTTCAAACATCTAATTTTAAGAAAGGGTACATATATATATATATATATATATATATATATATATATATATATATATATATATATATATATATATATATATATATATATATATATGAATGAATGGAACTCAACACAAATGATGGTAATAAAATAAAATTGTGAATATTTTTATTTACGCACTTCAAATTGTTTGTCGGAGTAGCCCTCTCACAGGTCGTGTGGCGGATGGACTGCATAACGTAGTATCCACAGAAATCATTCCTTGTTCCTGCCACAACCACTTTACAAGAAACAGAGGTCAATCAAACTGATAATTAGCAAGCACATGCTAAATGGTATTGATGAAACTAGCGCTTGAATCACTAGGAGATCTTGCGTGGAATATGCTACTATATAGTACTTACTTTGGTGTCTAAATTGCAGCTTCTTGGTAGTCCCGGAGCTTTTTGGTGAATTTTCCCAAGCCCTGCCATATAAAGAAAACAACTACTTGATATCAGAAATGAACAAAGTTGCTGATATGGTGGATAATGATCGATTTAACTTACTTCTCGAGCATTTCAGTCATTTCCGCATACTCCTTGGGATCTTTTCGTCTCGAGTCTAAGACAGTTACTACTCCTGCTCAAGCTTAATCTCTAGGAGAATATAGTGGAACCTGCATGCGCATGCATAACTCATCAATATTACATTTCTATAACCTGGACTAAATAAGGAAACCGAATATGCCACAAGACAGTAACACTCACGTGTAGTTGTAAGGAAAGAGTATTGTATTTTTGTGTTCATTTATTTCCAACGATCGTAGTAAGTTGGCCTCGGTTTCGCGACACGATATTTAACCTCATTTGCATCTATGAGATATGTGTTAATGAACCCAATATCACCCACTTGTTTTTCTTCGTTTCTGCGATCTTCAATCTGCATAATATAGTGAGGATATTTATAAATACATGCAATGAAAGAGCTGATTTATATAGAGATACTTAATGACAAAAGTAGTACTACTTACAGACGATAGCAGGTGACCGTTGCTTTATCGAGGCCAATTGATTGAAAAACTGATAGAACTCCTCAAATGGAATAGGCAACAGTTCAATTCCAAGGAGGTCATGCTCCTTTTAACTCTCACATACAAAGTATTCCTCCCTCGGACTCTTTGCAGGTTTTCATGTACCAATCATGCAATCTTAGCATCATCGTTGTTAGAGAGCTTTCATCTTTGACGAGAGGCTTCCGTACTCGTATCTTTGTATCTGCACCTCCAAGAAATCAAATTGTACATCGTCAGGCGGGTAATCTTCAGATTGCCATAACGGGCACCATCCTCGGATCGACGATGTCGCTAGCAGCACCTTGAGCGGGGGCACGATTGCTTTGCTTGTTCGCCGAGCTGGGCAATTTGTTTCCCAGCTCGTCGTTCTTTCATCCTTTGATCACCGACAGACTTCCCGATCTCTCCGCTTCGCAAATGCCTTTCCAATAATGCGCTCATAGTTGCCTTTGGCGGAGACTTGGGTGGTTTCGTCGTAGGCAGCAATCGCTTCGCTTTGACCGGATCTACCTTCTCCTCCGGAGGTGGATGTCTCTTTGCTTTCAACCCTTGAAACCAGTCATCCACTTCGGTCTGCGTGATCTTCGCGTTTTCCTCCTCGCTCCTCTCGACGGTAACTTCTCCGAGTCTTGAGAAGGACCGAATCAGATCTCCTCCGCCTTTGGCTGTCTTGCTAGACGCCGGCAGAAGAAGGAGCGGATGTCTTCTTTCCTTGCTTACGAGGCGGAGGAGAAGGACTACGACGCGCGGAGCAGCCGGAGCGGCGGCGGGTCTCTTCCGCCTTGCCGACGAGGCGGAGAAGGAGGCTGGCTGCCGGACGCGCCGGTGCAGCGGAGAAGGAGACGGAGTGCCGCCACGCCGGAGAAGGAGCCGGCCGAGTGCCTGATCGTCACTCACGGGAGGAGGAGGCGGTGAATGAGGCGGAGTGCCCTGACTCACGGAGGGAGGAGGAGGAGGCGGGCGTCAATTCGGAAGGTTGATGAGATCCTTCCGCCATAGGCATGGAGTCTTGAGCGAGAACCCAGCCGATACTCCCTTCACCGGTAGGGTGGTCAAGCCGAGGTCCTCAAATCCTCCGTTATTTCATCGACCATCACCTTAGCATATCCTTCGGAATCGGCGGCGGTGAAAAGTTGAGTCGGGTTTAGTAGGATAAACAGAGCCAACAACCGCCTTGACCTTCAAATTGCTCCATTGCGCCATAAGGTGGCAACTTTCAAGATCCGTGATAGCATCCACGGGATAGCTGGCAGGAGCCGTCAAGGCATGCTGCTCTGGTGAAGCAGCTCGGTGGAAGCCACGCTGCTTCTCCGCCGAGATGGCGGGGTAGCCGGGGAAGCTTGGCGGTCGTTTGTTGTGATCTGCTGCTTCGTTCCTCTTCTCGTTCCTCTAGCCCCATTACCCTTTCGTGCGGCGCTGCATTAGGCTCTGCTCCGCTTTCTTCCTCCTCTCATGGGTTTTGTAACCCCTGCGTCCGAAATCCAGCCTTCCACGAAGCGAGCTGGCGTGCCTCGTGTCCGTCCGTGGTGCTCGAGATTCCGAGGGCCATTGTGAGCTCGTCCTTCTCCCTGTCTGAACGAACTTCCCTTGTTGCGCTGCTTCGATATAATGCTTAAGCCTCTTGACTGGTATGTCCAATTGTTCGTCCGTCCAAATGCACTTCCCCGTTATAGGGTCCAAGGATCCGCCGGCCCCGAAGAACCAAGTCCGCAACGGTCTGGCGATTCATTGTCTCGGTTCGATCCCTTTATCAAGCAGATCATTCTCAGCCTTGGCCCACTTAGGCCGGGCTATGAGGTAGCCACCTGACCCCGTGCGATGGTGAAGCTTCTTCTTCGCAGCATTTCTCTTGTTTGTCGCTGACATCTTTTTACTCTTTTCCGATGTCTTGTAGGCCACAAATGCGGGCGATCATCTCGATCTTCTCATATTTGCCCGTGAATTCTGGTGTCTCATTTTTTCGACATACGTATTGAGGTCTTTCTTCCAATTCCTGAATAGTTCTGCCATCTTCTTAAGAGCAAAAGACTTGATTAATGGCTCCATTCTCGGCTTCTCCGGATCATCCTCTGGCGGTAGGGTAAAATTTGACTTCAGCTCGGTCAAAGATCATTTTTCGCATATCATTGACACAAGACACCTCGGGGTCTTCGTTCTTAGGCTTATACCATTGGTGGATGCTGATCGGGATCTTGTCCCTAACCGAAACCCCTTGACCGAGCTGAGCAACAAATGCCTTCTTTGTCCGGTAGGGTTCAATCGGTTGGCCGTCATGCGATTTGTATGATCTCAAACTTTTCATCCGAGCTCAACTTTTCTTGGGCCTCGTCTCTTTACGAAGTTGTGCTCGATCCGGAGGGCTAGAAAAAGAACAAAGACGAGAGTTAATTAATATGTGTACATATATACCAAAACAAAGACGAGAGCTAGTCGGCACTGAGCTTAACTAATATATATACTGGCGGACTCGGTTTGGTGATCACCGGAGCCGTCCTCACGGTCTACTTCTTCACCCTCTCCTTCTTGCACCGCATTGGGTCATCGGACCATGTAAATCATTGTCACCGCTTCTTCACCCTCTCCTTCCGGACCATCGTTGTCGTTGAGAAACATCATCGAGGAGACGGCATCACTTCCGTGTGCGATTATGTCCCTCAACAACGCTTCTTGTGCTTCGTCTCGGGGGTGTCCATAGTTTCTACAAATATTTACAACATGGCAATTATTATTCAAACATGACAGATATGGATATATTAGTGCCAACGTAGAACTAGCTAGCTAATCACAATAAGGAATCATATTAGTGGCCTCGACGCTGCTTCTCTAGGGTTTGGGGTGGCCTCGACAACGCTTCAAGGGTTAGGGGGTGGCCTCGAGAACGCTTCAAGCTAGGAGGGGTGCGTAATATCGACCCCCCACGTGTTGAAGCTATCGGGAGGGGGTCGGCGTTGAACAGTACATCTATATGTCCCACAAGTGACGTGGGCATCGACACCCGCGGTAGGGTAGAGGGTCGTGGATCACCGAGCGGTCGAGGGTCAAGGGGTCGAAGATCGCCGAGGGTTCGGGAGGTTGCCTAGTGTCAAAGGATTCAACAAAACCATGTCTTCATCATTAGGCGAAAATAACAGGTGCATGATGGTGCAAGCTCTCAAAGTTGTTTTGGAGCGGAGTCCCGAGATAGGATAATTAGCTTTTTGGTACAAAGTTCAGTAAAAGGCAAATTATCCTATCCGGACTCCATTCCGTAACAACTTTGGAGGACTTCACCATCATGCCATGGTTACTCCGGCTAATGATGAAGCCATGGATTTCTTCAATACTTTGACACTATAGGAACCTCGACCTCAAACCTTCGACCCTTGACCCTTAACGACCCTCGACCCTCTACCCTAGTTCCCGACCCTCGACCCTCGGCGATCCTCGACACCCTCATTATATCGACAACGACGCAACATACATATACATGGGAAAATAATGTTATCGGGGAGGGGTATCGGTACCCCCCTCGTGTCAAAGTTTCTTCTTTCTCCTCTATTCCTTTCTTTCTTCTTCTCCTCTTCTTTTCTTCTTATCCCTCGAGAAAGGAAAATAAGGAAAAGGAAGAAAAGAGGAAGAAGGAAGAAGGAAGAAGAAGAAGAAAAAAAGAAGAAAAAAAAGGAGAAGAAGAAAAGAATAGAGAAGAAGAAGAAAAATAGAAAAAATCTATTTTTCTTCTTCTCCTCTATTCCTTTCTTCTTCTCCTCTTCTTTTCTTCTTTTCCTCTCATTCTTTTCTTCTTCTTCTTCCTTCTTCCTTCGGATCCTAGAACCCTCGAACCCTCGACCCTAGAACCTCGAACCCTAGAACCTCGAACCCTCGACCCTAGAACCCTCGAACCCTCAAACCCTTGTGCCTCGAACCTCGACCGGCCTCGGCGACCCTCGACCCTCAAAACATTGACCCTCGACCGGCCTCGACGACCCTCGACCCCTCTGTGACCCTCTCGACCCTCTAGCCTAGTTCCCACCGTCGACCCTCAGCGATCCTCGACACCCTGCTTCCCGATAAAAGAAGAAGAAGAAGAAGAAGAAGAAGAAGAAGAAGAAGAAGAAGAAGAAGAAGAAGAAATGAGAAGAAGAAAAAGAGAAGAAGAAGAAGAAGAAAAAAAAAGAAAAAAAGAGAGGAGAAGAAGAAGGAATAGAGAGAAGAAGAAAAATAGAATTTTTTTCTTCTTCTCCTCTATTCCTTCTTCTTCTCCTTTTTCTTCTACTTCCTCTTTCTTTTTTTTTCCTCTTCTTCTCCTTCTTCCTTCTTCCTCTTTTATTCTTTTTCCTTATTTTCCTTCTTCCTCGACGACCCTAACTCTAAACAGTACAACTTCCTCGACGTCCCCGCCTCTCTCATGAACAAAATAAAATCTATGAATAAAAAAAACATCATATTCTATGAACAAAAAACATCATATTCCATCCACATCGATCCATGCATACATCATATATATGATCATATCTATGAACAAAAAAAATTCATATGATCATCTATGAACAAAAAAACATCATATATATATGCAGAAAAAAAACATTAGATCAACACATATGCAAAAAGCATCATACATATATCCATACATCAATATATATACATGAACATTTATGAAAAAAGCATCACATCTATGAAAAAAAAACATCATGGCGGCGGCGGCGGCAGGGGGGGGGCAGGTGCTGGGGGGCTCATCTGTGGCGGCCTCGGCAACGGCGACGCCGGGCCGGCCAGATCAGAGGTGGTGGCCAAGGGCAGGCGGGAGGCGGAGGCGACGGCGAGGTCGGGGGCGTTGGACGACGGCGAGGTCGCGAGAGGCGGGGCGGCGACGGCGAGGGCGCGGCGACGGGCGGCAACGAGCGACGACGAGTTAGGGCGAATCACGGTCTGCGCGCGGCGGCGATGAAGCGGCAGCGGCGGCGATGATGGCGTGACGGCGAGCGATGGTGACGACGGCGGCGACAACTGGCGCGGGCGGCGAGCGATGGTGACGACGAGGCGTGGCGGCGCGGCGGCGGCGATGGCGGCGTCGGGCAGCTGGCGGCGTCGGGGAGGTTGAGGGCAAATGCGCGATGAATCTGAAATTTCCCAAGTGTTTTCTTATATAGCAGGGCATTAGTCGGTTCGTGGCTCAACCGGGACTAATGCCCGTTAGTCCCGTTGGTGCCACCAACCGACCAACAACGACCTTTGGTCCCGGTTGGTGGCACCAACCGGGACTAAAGAGGCATTAGTCGGTTGGTGCCACCAACCGACCAAAGGCCTTGTGCTGCCTGCGCCAAATGTTTAGTCCCACTCGCTAGTTGAGAGGGAGCCGCACTGGTTTATAAGGTGTGGTGCGGCTCCCTCTCGAGCTCCTCTCTAAGCAGGCTTTGGCCTAACTCGCCATCTCTGCTGTGGGCTCTTTGGGCCTTCCGCGGGCTGAATCCTGGCCCATAGGGTTTCTAGTCGTATTCAGGCCGTGGGGCCCGATGGGTGGCACTTTTTTTGCTTTATATTTTATTTATTTTTGCTTTTAGTTTTAGAAAAATATAAACTTTCTATTAGTGCCATTAGTTTTAAAATTTGAAAACACTTTTTTGTTTTCTTTGTTGCTTTATTTATTTTATTTTGTTTCTACTTACAACAAAATACTTATTGTTGCTATTTTATTTTTTCAAGTTTTTTGTTTTGTTTTCTGCATTATTTATTTTCTTTTGGTTTTTGCTTTATTTTTTAATTCTTTTTGCTTTTAGGTCAGCAAAATTATAAACTTTCTGTTAGTGCTTTTAGTTTTAGAAAAATATAAACTTTCTGTTTGTGCCATTAGTTTTAAAATTGAAAACACTTTTTTGTTTTCTTTGTTGCTTTATTTATTTTATTTTGTTTCTACTTACAACAAAATGCTTATTGTTGCTATTATTATTATTTTTTCAAGTTTTTTGTTTTGTTTCCTGCATTATTTATTTTCTTTTGGTTTTTGCTTTATTTTTAATTCTTTTTGCTTTTAGGTCAGCAAAATTATAAACTTTCTGTTAGTGCCATTTGGTTTAGAATAATTATAAACTTTCTCTTTGTGCCATTAGTTTTATAAAATTTGAATTCTTTGAAATTTGTGTGAATCACAAGTTTGTGAGCTCAACAAGGCGTGAGGGACGGGCTTATAAACCGGTGTGAGCGCCCTTGATTGCCGAGGTTTTCAAATTCATAGTTTTCAAATGAACTCTGAAAAAGTTGGCATAGCATGTTCATGAACAAAACGGACAATGGTATCATACTCGTGTGTTACAAAGTTGGCATGGTATCATCATAATAGTTGCGGAGAAAGTCTTCACTTTTTCTTCGCTTGTGTCGTTTGCTTATTGCGCCAGAACCATGGATAATCTTCATCGTTTATCGGGATGCTTGGGTCAGCCTTGACTTTGAAGGGGGAATTTCATGAAACTTTTCATACTCTTGAGACATGTCATCTTGCCCTCCACTCCTGTGAAGTCCCTTTTCCCGAAAGAACTATGTGGCGCTTTGGCTCATTGTATGATGTATTCGCTTCCTTATCTTTTCTTTTCCTCGATGTCCGTAGACATGTCCTTCACATAGATAACCTGTGCCACATCATTGGCTAGGACGAACGGTTCGTCGGTGTACCCAAGATTTTTCAGATCCACTGTTGTCATTCCGTCTTCGTGGGTCTACCTGCACCCGCCTCTGACAGATTGACCCACTTGCACTTAAACAAAGGGACCTTAAAATCTACTCCGTAGTCAAGTTCCCATATGTCTACTATGTAACCATAATATGTGTCATTTCCTTGTCGGTTGCTGCATCAAAGCGGACACCGCTGTTTTGGTTGGTGCTCTTTTCATCTTGGTCAATCGTGTAAAATGTATTCCCATTTATCTCAGATCCTTTCCAAATCATTACAGTCGAAGATGGTCCCCGGACAACAAGTACAACTCATCACAAACAGTGTTGTCACCTCCGAGACGTGTTTCCAACCAACTGCTGAAAGTCCCGATGTGTTCACATGTAATCCGATCGTCGCCCGCTCCGGTGTTTGGGCGCAGATCGTTCTTGTGTTCATCGACATACGGGTCACCAAGGTAGAGTTCGTAGAAGCGTGTAGTGTGCTTGAGACCAAGAATATCCGTCCCTGCATATTATTGAGTCTCTTCCAAGCGTGCCTTTTCGGTCAGTCTCCCCTCATACCGCGATTTAGGGAGACCTATCTTATTAAGGCCAGGAATGAAGTCAACACAAAACCCGATGACATCCTCTGTTTGATGGCCCATGGAGATGCTTCCTTCGGCCTAGCACGATTCTGAACATATTTCTTTAGGACTCCATGAACCTCTCAAAGGGTACATATTGTGTAGAAATACGGGCCCCGAATGACAATATTGTGTAGAAATACGGGCCCCGAATGACAATCTCGTCGACTAGATGAACTAGGGCGTGCGTCATGATATTGAAGAAGGATGGTGGGAACACCAGCTCAAACCGACAAGACATTGCGCCACATCACTCCTTAGCGTTGATACGATTTCTGGATCGATCACCTTCGAGATATTGCATTAAGGAATGCACATAGCTTCAAATGGCTAATCGGACGTTTTCGGTAGAAGCCCCTCAATGCAACCGAAGCGATTGCGTCATAATCACGTGGCAGTCATGAGACTTTAGGTTCGGAACTTTTCTCCGCATATTTATTATTCCCTTTATATTCGACGAAGCCGGTCGGGACCTTCATCTTGAGCAGGCATTGAAAGAATATTTCTTTCTCTTCTTTAAATAAGAGCGTGGTGGCGGGACCTTCATACCGCTTGGAGGCATGCCCTCTTTTTCGTGTAAGCGTTGCAGGTCCTCTCGTGCCTCGGTGTATCTTTTGTCTTCCCATACACGCCCAAGAAGCCTAGCAGGTTCACGCAAAGGTTCTTCGTCACGTGCATCACGTCGATCGAAGAGCGGACCTCTAGGTCTTTCGAGGGTAGGTCCCAAAATATAGATTTCTTCTTCCACATGGGTGCGTGATTCTCGGCGTCATTCGAACAGCTAGTCCGCGGACCCTTTCCAAAGATTACGTGTAAATCATTGACCATAGCAAATGCGTGATCACCGATGCGCATGGCGGGCTTCTTCCGGTGATCTGCCTCGCTTTTGAAATGCTTGCCTTTCTTTCGACATTGATGGTTGGTCGGAAGAAATCGGCGATGGCCTGTGTACACATTCTTCCCGCAGCTTCCTGGTATATACTATCGGTGTCAAGTAAGCAGTGCGTGCATGCGTGGTATCCCTTGTTTGTCCGTCCCGAAGGTTACTTGAGAGCGGGCCAATCGTTGATGGTCACGAACAGCAACGCCTTTAGGTCAAATTCCTCCTTTTGTGCTCATCCCACGTCGTACACCGTTTCCATTCCACAGCCGTAAAAGTTCTTCAACTAATGGCCTTAGGTACACATCAATGTCGTTGTTGGGTTGCTTAGGGCCTTGGATGAGAACGGCATCATAATGAACTTCCGCTTCATGCACATCCAAGGAGGAAGGTTATACATACATAGAGTCATGGGCCAGTGCTGTGATTGCTGCTCTGCTCCCGAAAGGATTAATGCCATCCGCGCTTAAAGCAAACCATACGTTCCTTGGGTCCTTTGCAAACTCATCCCAAGATTTCTCTCGATTTTCTCCATGCGACCCGTCGTGGTGCTCTCAACTTCCGTCTTTCTTACGGTCCTCACTGTGCCATCGCATCAACTTGGCATGCTCTCCGTTTACGAGCAGATGTTTCAACCGTGGTATTATAGGAGCATACCACATAACCTTCGCAGAACCCTCTTCCCGGAGGCTCGCCACAACATCACCGAGGTCATCTCGTCGATCTTATACCGCAATGCACCGCATACCGGGCATCGTTCAGATCCTTGTAGGCACCACGGTAGAGGATGCGGTCATTAGGGCATGCATGTATCTTCTCCACCTCCAATCCTAGAGGGCATCGACCTTCTTTGCTGCGTATGTACTTTGTCGGGCAATTCGTTATCCTTCGGAAGCTTCTTCTTCATTATTTTCATAGCTTCTCAAATCCTTTATCGAGCACAGCATTCTCGCCTTCCACTGCAGCAATTCGAGTACGGTACCGAGCTTTGTGTTGCCATCTTCGCAATTGGGGTACAACCCTTTTTGTGATCCTCTAACATGCTATCGAACTTCAGCTTCTCCTTTTGACTTTCGCATTGTGTCCTTGCATCGACAATGACCCGGCGGAGATCATCATCATGGGGCACATCGTCGGTTCCTCTTGATCTTCAGCAGCTTAGCCGTTGCGGCACCATCGTGCACATCGTCTGTGCATCTTGATGTTCATAGCATCACCGTATTCAGGGGGCACATAGTTGTCATCGTACTCTTCTTCCTCGCCGTCTTCCATCATAACCCCTATTTCTCCGTGCCTCGTCCAAACATTATAGTGTGGCATGAAACCCTTGTAAAGCGGTGGGTGTGAAGGATTTTCCGGTCGAGTAAGACTTCAGTATTCCCACATATAGGGCATGGACAACACATAAAACCATTCTGCTTGTTTGCCTCAGCCACTTGAGAAAAGCATGCACGCCTTAATGTACTCGGAGGTGTGTCGTCACCGTACATCCATTGCGGTTCATCTGCGTGCATTATATATAATTAAGTGTGTCAAAAATCATTACTGAACATCATGAATAGATAATTAAGTGACCAAATTAATAGAAGTTCATCATCACATAAAACCAAAGTACATACATAGTTCTCATCTAACAACATAAAGCTCTGCAGAGCATCTAAATTAATTAAACCATACATTGAAACTATGTAAAACATTTCAATGTGAAAACAAATCGATCATAATCGCAACCAAGGTAACAACTGATCCAACGGCATAATGATACCAAGCCTCGGTATGAATGGCATATTTTCTAATCTTTCTCATCTTCAAGCGCATTGCATCCATCTTGATCTTGTGATCATCGGCGACATCCGCAACATGCAACTCCAATATCATCTTCTCCTCCTCAAGTTTTTTATTTTTCCTTCAAGAAATTGTTTTCTTCTTCAACTAAATTTAACCTCTCGACAATAGGGTCGGTTGGAATTTCGGTTCAACAACCTCCTAGATAAATAAAATCTATGTCACGTTGGTGGCATAATTTTCATAAACAATAAATGAACCAATAGTTATGAAAAGATAATATATACCACATCCGAATCATAGACAGGGCGAGGGCCGACGGGGCGGATACCAAAACCATCGCACTATATAAGATGCAATAATAAAAGTAAGAAAATAATACAAGTAAGAATATTTTTCCTTTCGTAAAGAAGATAAGAACAAGAGGCTCGCCACGGTGGTCTTGGCGATGAGATCGGCGCGGTGATCGGCGGCGGTGAAGACGGGACGGGCGTGACGGACCGCTAAACCTAGACAAATATTGAGGAAAATGGAGGTTGGAAGTCGAGCTTGGAGAGGAGAAAGCTTAAGTAGTGTGGCTCGGGCATTTCATCGAACACCTCATGTGCATAGGAGGTGAGCTAGAGCACCACAATGCCCCCTCGCCCGGCAAGAGAAAAAAGCGAGCAATGGATCGAGTGCTCTTCATGATGAGGGGTATATATAAACAGCACTATTGGTCCGGTTAGTGGCATGAGCGGGACTAAAAAGAAGCTTTGGTCCCGCCATTCACCAACCGGACCAATAGTGGTGGGTCAGAGGCAGGGACCATTGGTCCCGGTTCGTTCCACCAACCGGGACCAAAAGGTCCGGACGAACCGGGACCAATGGACCACGTGGCCCGGCCGGCCCCCTGGGCTCACGAACCGGGGCAAATAACTCCATTGGTCCCGGTTTTGGATTGAACCGGGACTAATGGGCTAAACTGCCCTGGACGATAGCCCCTTTTTCTACTAGTGAATCAAGCTAACTCATCAAACCGACATGGAAATAGATACGGTATCATTGCTCAATTAATACCACCTGTATATGTACTTGTTGCAATGTAGCATCTACTAGGTCGCCCAGAAGATTACTAGTAATATCTTCACCCGCAAAAAAAAAAAGATTACTAATATCTTACAATATAATTCCGAAAAAAATAATCCTTCTGCCGCGCCAGCCGCCATATCATGCATATGAGCTAGTTTTGATATACCGAAAAAGTTCTTCCGCACCCTTTTATGTATAAAGCAACGATCAAAATACAAACCAACACGTCTATCTATCATGCTAATCGGTTTTGATATCGAGCGCTCGCAGCGGGATTCCTGCTAATTAATACTCCAACTCACATCTATCTTTCCCTGCCCCCTCTTGTAACAAACTTATTAATGGAAGAGAAAGGTGTGGTAGCTCCCGGGTGTCCCTACACCCTCATGGCAGTAAATTCAAAAAAATAGGGGAAAAAATCTGAAATCCGTGACATCAATTATTCTCAAAAGTTTTAGGTGCCTACATATTTTCATGGAGAACTGTCATCCGATAGGCTCTACAAATAAGAAACGAAATTCAGCGCTCAAAACTATGAGCAATGAAATATCTTTCTTGTCTAGAGCTCCTCGAATGTTTTTTTCTGCATGAAAAATCTCGCAATCACCTGCAAAGTTTGAGCATATTTGATGTCACTTGACCTGGGTTGTGAAGACCGACCCCCGAGTCGCTCCATGGCGTCCTCGAAAGCCCTAACCGCCGCCCTCGTCCCCGTCGATCCCACGCCGATCTCCGCCGCCCGCCACCACAGCGCCACACGCAAAGACCGGCGGCGTTAGTGGCGGTGATCTTCTCTTCTCGCGGTTGGCGTCGGCGCGCGGACGGCGCTGGCTGGGCTGGGGGAGCCTAGCGGCGCGGCGAGGCGGGCGTCTTTGGCGGCGGCGGCTCTCTCAGCGGCGGTGCACCTGCGGCTTGAGGACTTTCCAACACGCGGCGGTATGGCTTCTCTGGCGGCGCGAGTTCCGGCGGCGGCTTAGCGGCGTGGCGCGGCGAACTCGGCGAGATTCGGCGGCGGGCCGGAGGGCTAGGCGCCGTCGATGGTGCTGCCTCCGCGGCGGTTGCGGCTTAGGCCCTGGACCCGATCCGATCTGGATCTGGTGGTGTCGGGTCAGGCCATGGCGGTGGCGAGCATGTGATTCGTCGGGGTTTGTCGGCCTCTAGGCACCATGGGGTGCCGGCGGCGACGCTGCGTGCCGACGTGGTGAGACTCTTTGGACATGGTGGTCATCTTCTTCCGAGATGGCCGACCGGAGAGCTTGGTGATCGGATCTCGAGATCCATCATCTTGTCCCGGCCGCGAGTTGGGGAGACATGGTTGCGGTGAAAACCGAGCCGACGACGAAGCGATGGCGGCGTTCTCGCCGTTACCTTGATGAAGGCATCGTCGTGTAACTATTGTCGACCCACTCGTCTTTGCTCCGGAAACCCTAGGATCCGTGTTCCAGATCGGACGATGGCGGCGATCGGTGTCGTTTCTCTCTTGGGAGCATCGTTTGCGAGCAGCGCCGGATGTCGAGGCGGGAGGTGGGCGGCTTCGTCTTGCACGGAGCTTGGGGGTGATGTCAAGTCATGCTCGACCAACAGGTGCTACGCTTTGTCATGCCTAGTCGGCGGGTGCTACGCACGACGATCTTCCAAGGACTTCAAGCGTGTGTCGGCTCGTGATACCGGCAGCATGGCGCCGAGGTGTATCGATGGCGACCCGGCGTGCTTTCAAATTGTTTGCGCAGAGGAGGAGGTGCCGTTTAGCGCCGTGGTGGCGTCGACGATAGCTAGACCGAGCAAGGTTGATGCATCGATGCAGATTCAAAGATGGAGCGGTGGCGGTTGGCGCGGCGGCATCGAGTGCACGCCAGACCGGTGAGACCCATGCGGCAGCGTTCGGATGGGTTCTCGGTCTTAGATGTTAGGTTTGGCTGCGATGTCTGTTTGGTATTAGGCCCGAGCTATCTGCGCCTTCATCACCGGATAGATGTGCTTAGACGGCTTTAGTCTTCTTGTTGTATTACTTTGTATGGTCTTGTGAGAATAATTAATAAAGTGGCCGTATGCATCGCACAGATGCAGAGGCCGGGGGTCATCCTCCTTTTAAAAAAAAAATATTTGATGTCACAAAATTTCAGGGTTTTTATTTTGTTTTTTCCTTTTTAAAAAATTTACTGTTTATGAGGTCCCTCCCCGGGGTTTGCTCGGTTGGAAAAAAAATTAGCTCCAATTATTGGCGAGTAAAACTTTGACTGGATTGCAGGTGCGTAGTACTACGTAGGTAGACCATGGGCTGATGGGCATGGAGATAGGAGGAGGTGGAGCGCGTGAATATATGCTTTTGGAAAGTGAAGCTGCAGAGCGAAGACAAACGCGTAGTACAGCTACAACCCTACGTATGTCTACATAGCTCTCCTCGTCAGTAGTAGTAGTAGCTAGCTATAGTGTGCTGTGCACCCAGTCCCACTGTAGAACACTGCTCGTATATAGCGTATGCAACTATGCATGCATGCGTAGATGCCGCGCCATGATGGCCTGAAGATGCAGTCTAGCTCGAACCATATTCGGCCATGGCACACAAAAGCGACGCAGTGCCCATCATGTGAACGGGTTGTTTCAGTGGCATCATCGAGCTCTGGCTAGCTAGCTGCTGTCGATATGGACGAGAGCCATGTATTCTGACCATCACCCCGGACGTACTGTGCGTAGTGTATGTGTACTCGGCTAGCTGGTAGCGATCCATGTGCCTGTCCTGCAGTCCTGCTAGCTGCTGCATCCTCCATCGTTTTGGGGAGGAGGATTCTGAATTTCAGGCTACAAAATTTGGCGGGTGAGGATTGTATGGTTCTGCGAGTCTTTGATGCCGACCGAGGATCGGATCCGATCGGATCGAGGACCAGCTGCTGGCTAAAGCGACTAGCGCATGCGCATGTGCGAACCCTGCGGTTCAGTGGCGTCTACCAGGACAAATGGGGGGAGGGAGTTGAAAGGATAATATATGACGCGTTGGGTTGCTCGCACCGTTTTTTTACCTCTTTGCATTCTGGGCTGGTAAGCGAAAAATCATCATCCACATGTTGATTGACTCTCTGCATACCCTTTAGTGTGGTTGTGACGAAACGGAAGGCAGGCTGCGGGCTTGTTTAAGGGGAAACACAAATCAGGTTGTTTGGTTACATGCAACACATGTTGTCTGGTAACCTCCTCGTCGAGGTGGTGAGATTACCAGCACACTAGAGCAAGCAGAACAAACCATAAACACACATAGATAGTATGAGAACAAGTTTAACATAGTAGGAAACTTATTAAACAAGCAGTCTTAAACCAAACCAACACGACATAGTCATAAAACCAAACCAACACTCGCAATCAGGCAACAGAGAGCTCTTTAGACCTTCACAGCAAAGGCGTCGTCATGCTTCTTGCACTTGGTGACCACCTCAACACCGTCGTCGTTGAAGACAATCACCTTCAGGGTATCGGGAGTTAGGAGCTTGAAGATGACCATGTAGCCGATCCCGATCCGTGAGCGGCGATGAAGGGGGGCAACCCTAATCAAGGGTGACCCTTCTGCTGATCACCGAGACCATGACCTTCCATGCGCAACCAGTCTTCGCTTCAGCTTGAACTCCCAAGGGACGGCGGGGAAGTGATTTCTGAAGTCTGAACGCTTAGGCAGGCACTCCAGCTTCAGGACAAGGATCACCTTGCAGAAGTGGGTTGCCCCCGCCTCCTCATGGTAGTGGTCATAGTTCCTCCACTTGCCGCTGGTGGCGGTGGGGGGCTCCTCCACCACCATATCATCATCTAAGGGCGGCACCACATCCTTGCCCTTCTCTAATGGCGGCACAACCTCCTTGCCCTTTTCTGCGGGCGCCACCACCCCCTTGCCCTTTGTGTTCTCCGTGTTCATTCCTATATTGTCCAAAGCCTCTAAATTTACCCACCCAAAGGACACCTACTTACCCACCACCGCACTCAAAGCCTCTCTGTCTCTTACTGTTACTCCTCTTCCACATCTCTATTTTACCACCTCTCCATCGCCATGACCCCCATCCCCTTGGGCGGAGGCCTTTCTTCCTTGGTTGCTCGCTCGGTGACCGCACCAAGTTCGAGAACACCATTGAAGTTTGCTCTAACTTCACCAGTATCGAGGACATGCACAAGGAGGCAGACGCTGTGGTAAAGAAGGCGCCGACGGAGGAGTTGAAGACGTTGATTCCTGACCTAGTGAAAGGCGCTATGTCAGTGGACATACTGCGCTGGGCCATGGATCAGGCCGAGTCCAGCGATGTTGGTCAAAGAGCAAGATGGGCTAAGTATAGGGGGTACAAGGCTCCTCAACACCAGCATGCCGCATTGTTTTGGACGAAGACGTTGGTGGCGCCGGAGGACGACCATGATGCGGTGCAGATGGTGGTCAGGGCACTGATGGTAGGCAATCATGCAAGAGCCTTCATTTTGGACGAAGACGATGAGAAGGAGATTATGGATGGTGTGGTGGAGGCGGTGGTGGAAGACAACAAGAAGGCTACACCCCTTGCCGCTCGAAGCGCCTCCAAGGTCGCCGCGTCTAGGATAGGTGCTTGTAAGGTAGTACCCCCATTCCCCAGGCCCCCTTGTACTAAAATAATCACTGCATGACACCTAGAATCCATCGGTTCCGTGATGAATTGAGTGCGCAAATCCAATCTCCAAGCCCCTTTGTATTCAATCCCCTCCCTAACGCTTGAATCGAGTCTGAAAATCCAATCTAAACCGTGAATCAAATGCGGTAAATCAAGAGAGAGGGTAAGGGCTTACCGCCATTACCGATGTCCTGCCAGTGCGTTGGTGAATCCGGTGCTCGACGCCTAGGATTGCCTTGCAGTCCGTCGCTCCGCTGCTCGCTGTCGTTGGTGTAAGAGTGGGAAGAGGGGAGTGGGAGCGGTGAGGGTAATTTATGTCACAACTTCGGGAAATAACGTGACGCCTCGAGGCCGCCTCCACGCGTGCAACACACCATCCAATGAGCAGTTTGCACAGTAACACTAGTAGGATCATAAAGGAAAGCATTATCAAAGCATGCCTTGTTCCTAGTTTTCCATATCACCCACACAACCATCGCTAAACCTACTCCAAATACTGCTCTAAACTTACTAGGGATCCTCGTAATCCAGCCACACATATCATGTACCAAACTGAAGTCCATCTTATGACCAAATACACAGTTCACTACACCCCAAACATATATAGTTAGAGAACAATGAATAAATAAATGATCGATAGTTTCATTAGCATTGCAAAGCCTGCACTTCTACTACCAGTCCAACCTCTCTCCAACAAGTTATATTTAGTAAGAATATTGTTAACATTAGCCAAAAAGAGAATTTGATTTGCAAAGGAAAAGGGACATCTAATATGTATAGCTTTGTGGGATGCATCCCCTGAGGGGGTATTGTCGGGTCTCGAGATATGAGGTATACATGAAGTCGAGATTCTTCGTACAACAACCATAACAAATGGGTTCATGGATGTCATATACTCTCGGAGAGACCATAACAAAGGTCTAATAATCCCCACATCGGGAAAAAAACATTCGAAGGGGGTCATAATTTTTGGCTCATAGATAAGTCGCTTCACCTTATGTTTGATCGAACGCTAGCAAATGCATACCTAAGATCCCAAGACTCCACACACAACATGTACTTTATCCACGTGTGTCTGTGGAAACAACATGCATCACAACACAAACTCTACGACGGAAACTATGACATATATAACAACTCTGAAGCGAGTAAAGTTTAATAACAACTTAATACAAGAAATGGTCTCAAGAGCAAGGCAACTAAAACAACGAAAACAAAGATATTCCTTAGACAACAAAACTTCACAAATGCCTTAAGAAGGCTATAAAAAAGTAGATGGGGACCAAACCTTTCCCAGACCACTCTGTGGGACAAGCATAGCTAATGTCGTCATTCATCACCTTTTTCCAAATGCTACCATCTGATTGTAGCTTATGGATAAAAGACATAAATAAAGCAAGATGAGTATGGGTGTACTCACAAGACTTACATCAGAGTAGTAATAGATACACAAGGTATAAATAAGGGCCTTTTTGTGGAATATTTGAATAGAAAGCTAGTTTTATCCGAATTATGTTGCTTTAAGTATAAGTGGAATGACTACTGTGTATTTTGTAATAAGATGAGGTAGCATGACTTTGAGTTCCATATAGTCCGAACTAACCATAACAATACACTGCCATGAAACCTCCCTCAACTCACCCACAAGGAAGCAATCCATAGAACTCATGCTTATCCTAGCCATGTTAAGGTAAAGATAGAAGTTTAACGTCACATAGCACCCACGAGGAAGCAATCCATAACAGTCACATAACTACAACCTTATAGGGGTGTGCAAGTTTACCCACACGTTTCAATTGTGTCTTAATGCGTATGAGTAGCACACTTCACATTGTATGTTGACATAGGGGGATCCGCCACGATACTTACCTTAGACTCCACTCTATTCCATGGAGTCGCCCATATGAGTTCAAAGCATGATCGTGATTCCGGTCGAGTGCTCCGACTGACTCAAACATTGTGTGTAGGGCCCCATCCCGGAGGGGTAGTTCACCCACTTGGCCAGTGGTGCCACATCCCTACGCCATGCTATGCAACCATACTACTGTTCTTATCCATACATATGCCGCCAAAGCCTGAACTAGGTGTGACTCATGGGCCGGTCTGAGGCAAGTTAATAGGCCGAGAGGGGAACCATATGACATCATGTGGTTGTGCGCTAATTCTTGGATCAATGGAACAAGAACTCGGGTCCTAAGAGAAGCGTAAATGAGGCAACCCAACATGCTCTCCAACATGACCACCTATCATCTTAACCTTTAGTCATGTTTAACCCGAATTAATCCCAACAATCTTACCACATCCCATTATTCATGTTCACTACCAACTGTTATGCATCAACCACATTGGATGGATGATGAATCGATTTGTAATGAGCCTGACTAAGCATAAGTAAGGCTGATAAGTGGCTAATGATCAACAAACTACGAATCATGCTAGGATTATAAGATTCATGGATAAAGGGTTACAATGATCAAGTTGTGCAAAGGAATAGGCTTAACAAGTACTTATTATCAATAAAGTAGTAGTTGAATCGAACAAAAGTATAGAGGGGCACACGAATATAAGTTTTGAGGTGATGAGATTCAACATGATCAAAGATTATTTTGCGTACCTATTATCATTGCTTTGGCACACAGCTCTTGCCATTGCTCACGTCATCTCCGGATACTCTCCTAGAAGAAGCAGAAAAAACTTGAAAGAGCAAACGAGGCTTTTGCCACTACGAGCAAGATGTCAACTTGTTCATGACATGGAATGAAAGGCATGCCAAAAGGTCATTCAAAATTCACCTAATGCAACAAATAGCAAGTTAAATAAAATCAAAATGCATTAATTAAAGCATTTTCATAACTCCAATAAATATTAAAACATCATTAACATTGTTTTAACCTAAAAAGATATTTCCAATAGCTTTATCATGAATGCAAATGACATGAACATATTGTTATATTTTCTAAACATTTTGATATAGCATACATATTTTTCCCATTTCTGGTTTCAAATTTATGATTTTTCTATAACTAAAGGTATTTTTGGAAAATTCAAAATCAATACTGATTTACAAATCAGTCAAGAAAGACTTTTGCTACTCACTAGGTGGCTAGCCACAATCATAGACATGTGGGATTAGGTCAATCCTACTCAGCTAAGTCAAACTAACATCTGGGGCAACTGCAATTAACATTTTTTCCTAAACAGACAATCAAACTACTTAACTAAACAACAGGTGACCCACCTATCAGTGGCTAACTAACTTAATTAACCCTGACCCTAATCCAGACTAAGGATTATGTTGGAGTTTAACTATGTGTGAGCAAAATCCGTGATGTAGACCTGTCGGAAGGCCACGAGGTAGTCGGAGTCAACAGGAGTGGGGAAACTATCCCATCTCTCCCGCATCCAGGGGAGCAAGCTAGAAGACACAAGGTTGTTGGAGTCATCGATGATGAGCTCCACATCGGTGGAGCAGTTGTAGGAGCATGAAGGCATGCTTGGTTGGATCACACGAGGACTACCACATCGGCGAGCCACCCTCACTACTACAGAACAGAATTGTAGTGGCTAGCCAATTCATATCATCACTGATGCGTGAGTGGCCCTTATGTTCCTCGGGGTCAATGATAAAAGTTCTGTCACTAACTGGCCAGTTGACTGGTCAATGATGATGCAAAACAAAGATGGGCCAACCGGCCGGTGTTGATCACCTTGAGGTACCTTATAAGCAATACATCACTCACTATCCTTCCAGTCGACACACGCCAATGATGTTTTTAAATACATGGTGAATATTTTTCGAAATTCATGAACATTTTATTAAATCACTAACATTTTGAAATCTGCAAAAAAAAATTGAGCTTGCCAATATTTTTCAAATTTCTGAAAAAAAATTAAATTGAAGAACATATTTCCGAATTCATGAACATTTTCAAGCTCATGAACATTTTTTGAGTTCATGATGAATAATTTTGATAACACGTTGATTTAAAAAAACAAGTTGAATAATTTTATAATACACAAAGATTTTTTATGAATGTTTAACATTTTAAAATATATAATGAACATTTCTTAAATATATGTTGAATTTTTAATACATATCGAACACATGATGAACATTATTTTATTGTTCATTTTTTTTTTGTGAGAAAATTTCCGATCTATTCATCTTCAATCATGGCAGTACAACGAATACCAGAAATAATAGAAATCACATCCAGATCCATAGACCACCTAGCGACAACTACCAAAGATCAAGCGAGCCGAAGGCGCCATTGCCCCTCGCCCTCCATCACCGGAGTCAGGCACAACTTGTTGTAGTAGACAGTCGGAAAGTCGTCGTGCTAAGGCTCCGTATGACCAGCGCACAAGAACAGCAACCGCTGCAGATGAAGAATAACGTAGATCAGAAAAATCCAATCCGAAGACACACGAACGTAGACGAACAACGACGAGATCCGAGCAAATCCACCAAAGATAGATCCGCCGAGACACACCTCCACATCGCCACCAACGATGCTAGACGCGCCGCGGAACGGGGTTAGGCTGGAGACCTTTATTCCATCTTCAGGGAGCCGCCGCCGTCTCATCTTCCTGAGCATGACACAAACCCTAGCAAAACTGAAAGAAACGATTAAAAATGGAGCCCTCCGGCCGACCCTTACCGAGATCCACTGCGTCCCCATGGCCCTAAGGCCATCGGAGAGGAGGCGGACCTGCGGCGGCCGCGGCGGGAGGCAAAAACCCTAGCTTTTTGTGGAGGAGAAGGAGGAGGCGGCGGCTACATTGAACGTATATAAATCAGATGTAGATTTAAAAGAAAATTAAAATAAGAAATAAGTTTCAAAATATAAAATTAGGGAAACAAAATAACAAAATTAGAAAGAAGGAAGGGGAAAAACATTTTTAAAATATTTCGCAAAAAACATTTTTAAAATAAAACTTGTTTTCTTCATCTATCTCATGAGAAAAAAGTAAGAGTGGAAAAAGAATAAGTTGCTACATATCGTACGTAACTTATTGCTACTAGCGATCAGACATGCCCCAATCTTACGTACTCCCTCCATTTCAAATTAGTTGTCAGTCATTTAGTACAACTTTATAGTAAATCAGCATTGGGTCAACGTACTGCGTACTGCTAGTGTAAAACGTAGAGTAATTCAGCGTACCAACGCGTGGCACCCCGGCACCAATGGGTCAGCCCCACCCAATGCGGAGTGTTGGCGAGCGCAGCTGGTGCTCGCTAAACGCGAGACATAGCACCATTGCTATGGAGGTCTATATATCGCCCGTTACGAGGCGGTAGTCCGTCTCGTCTCTGGCGAGCGCTCTACTGGGCCGGCTTTTATTGTAGTACGGTTTTTTCTGTTTCCTCTGTGTTTCAGGGTTTCGTCATTTCCCCCTTTTTTTTTTCAATTTTTCCTTTGTTTTTCTTCTGTATCCTTTGTTTTTCTTTGTATATATTTTTTCCATTTCCTCACTTTCCTTGTTTCTTTCTAGGTCTTCTTTGGTCTTCTTTGTTTCTTTGTTGGTTTTCTTCAGTTTTTTCTTGTTTTTCAATGATGTTTTTTCTTTCTTTCTCGGTTTTGATCAATTTTTTAGCTTTTTTTCTTGATCTTTTTACTTACATATCATAGATATTCCATATATAACAGGAACTTTTTTACACATTTGAATATTTTTCACTAACTTAAAAAATGTATTATTGTCTACTTTTTCATACACTTTGTACACTTTTCAGTATCGTAGATTATATATATTTAATATTTTTCAAATAGATGATTATCAATTTTTTCAAATATATGTTTTGTTGCCTACTTTTTCCTAGGTATTATACATCTGTGTATACATAGCAAACATTTTTCATACATGTTAACAATTTCAACTACATTATTAACATTTTTGAAATATATGTTTGATACCTAATTTTCATATACATTATATATTTTTCATATACATCTGAAACATTTTTTATGCATGTTTATCATTTTTAAATACTCCCTTCATCCGTAAATACTTTTCGGAGAAATGGATAAAAATAGATGTACTTAGAAATAAAATAAGTCTAGATACATCTATTTCTCCGACAATCATTTCTGGACAGAGCGAGTACATGATTAACGTTTTTCACACACATGTTTTACCTTATGTATACTTATTGTGATTTTTTTACATATTAGGAACATTTTTTAAA
The DNA here is from genome assembly GCA_021605205.1 of Aegilops longissima. Classification (NCBI taxonomy): domain Eukaryota; kingdom Viridiplantae; phylum Streptophyta; class Magnoliopsida; order Poales; family Poaceae; genus Aegilops; species Aegilops longissima. The sequence continues at coordinate 445,098,403 of CM038680.1, forward strand.
TGCTTTTTATTTTTAAAAAAATACATGATTAACATTTTCAAATATATATTTTGATGTCTACTTTTTCATATATGTTCTACATTTTTTTGTATACATAAGAAACATTTTTCTATACGTGTCTAACATTACTTTTGCACTGCTGCACCATTTTTGAAATATTTAATAAACACTTCTAAACAAATGAAACTAAAAACTAAATAAAGAAATGTCTGAATAACCAGTCAAGAAATGAAAAGCCGACTAAAAACAAAAAATGTGCATATGTGTGTTACAGGTGTCAGGTGCATATAGTTGCGCGTGCCGGGCAACGAGGCGCTACATGCAAGGTGTTACAGGGATCGCACAAACTGATACACAGACGCTCCCTTGCGTGCTGCACCACATAAAAAAAGACACCCCTCAAGACAACAACCTGAAAATAATCACTAGTTAAGGGTACCTTTGAAAAAGTTATTCTGAACTTGATATTCTGCATGGGCGGTTAGCTATTTCGGTAAAACAAGTTACCGCAAACTTCTCAAGTTGTGATATGCGGCTCAACCCATGTGGGCTACATCTCGCCATCTGAGAGTTCTCTTTTTGCAAAACCACCCGAGAGTTTTGGTGGGCTTTCTCACGTCGCGCGTGTGGGATTGGAGGCTCATTGTTTGTGCTTCTTGCCCTACATCCATTTTTAAATGAAAATAGGACAGTGCATGTGCGGTTCAACGAGATATAAATATTTTAGTATTTTCGCTTATGATTTGCTTGGCCATATTACTATATTAGGGCATTTACAATGTTGCTATCTTCCAAGTGCGACGTGGGATAAATGCTTAGGCGGAGGAGAGAGAAATCCTAAGAAAAGGCTTATCTTCTCTTATTTAAGAGATGATCTCTTATCCCAATATGTCTCATCATATTTTTAGGAATAGCGAGTTATTAAAGCTAAGGCTAAGATATAACCCATTGTAGACATGTTTTTTTTTGTCATCTCTAAATTACATGCAAGACTTAAGATAAGACTGTCTTATCAACCATTATACATGCCCTTAATGTGATTGTGTAAATAAATGTTAATTAAATACAGCCCATGATTTACCTGCCCATATTAATGTGATTGTGTAAATAAATATTTATTAATCATGCCCATGATTTACCTTATAGTTTGATGGGAAGTACGGTAAGTAAATTAAAATGGATTGGTTCAAAAGGTAAGTAACTAAGGTGATTGACTATCATACAAGGAAGGTTGTATGAATGGATGGTGGGAAGAAAAGTGAAACATGGAGCCTTACATTCATTTTAAGTAGTACAGAGATAGAGATATCTCGTGAACCATGCGTCCAAATTACAAAAAAAAAATCACCATTGCATTCCTTCAATCGGGATCTTCAAAACTACATCATATGTTGATAGATTTTGATGAACTTTTTATTGCCGAAATTGAGCCCCTCAAATTGAACTAACATGTGCTTCCAAAATGCACTAGCATGTGCTCACAAGTGAACTAATGTGTGCTCCTGTAGAGGTGAATCACAATTTGCTCCCACGAGAAAGCACACATGGCTCCTCGCGGAAGCACAACCGTGTTTTTGAAATGGACTAACTTATGCTCATCGTGGAAGCACAATCGTGCTTTCAAAATGAACTAACTTGTGCTCGCGCAGGGTGAGGCACAACTAAGAGGTGAACTAACAAGTGTGCTTCCGAACTGAACTCATAGGCGATTTTTTTTTTCTGGATTTTTATGTTTGATATTCTAATATGGATTTTCTGGTTCTTATTATTTCCAACCGTTTTCCCTTTTTATAATTTTTTAATTTCTCTATTTTCATTTCCTATTATTTTTCCGTTTCTTGTTCTTTCCATGGTTTTCATATTGCTTCAATATACCTTCTAATTATATGCGCAATTTGGTTCATCCTGTATTTATTTTCCTTATTTTGCCTTTTCTCGTCTTCCGGTTCATTGTTTTCACTGTGAATTAAAAATTTGGATCGTGTACTTTGAAAGGTTCATACCTTAATAACACATTTAAAACAATGTTCATCGCATACTCTAAAATACTCATCCTGTATTAAAAATTTCATCGCCCGTGTACTAACAAAAATGTCCACTCTATTTCTAAAAATTATTCATCATGTATTAAAAACGTTTCATTGTTCAAAAAATTAAGTTCATCCTATACTTCGAAATTGTTCATCGAGTATTACAAATATTTCAACATTTGTTTTGGAAATGTTCATCATGTAATTTAAGTATAGCTTAAATATTTTTAAATACCTGATATTAATACATGAGCATTTTTTGAATAAGCACCAAACATTTTTGACCGCAATGGACTTTAAACATGGTAACATTTTTAAAACACAATGAACATTTAGAAAATACATGACAAACTTTTATTAAACATACCATGAATTTTTTTTAGACTACGAGACATAGTTCTTATTATTGGATGATGAACTGTTTTTAAAATATATGTGATGAACATTTTCTAAGCATACGCATTAATTTTACCAAGTATGAACATTTTAAAGATGCTTTATGAACTCCTTTTTAAATTATGATTGAACATGTTCTCATGAATAATTTTTAAATACCCATGAAGATAAAATATATTTTTAATAATATTTTTAAAATCTCTACTATTAAAGGAAGGTTTTTACTTTACCCTCATCCCCATCCACACACACACATCCCCCTTACGTTGGTTCTTTCTCTCCGCGCCCCCTTGGTTTGGAATAATCTAAATCAAGTCTGTACTTTACTTTCATTGTACTATTGAAAACCATTTTCCATATTAACTCAATTAAATTTTATTAAGCCATGTCCTACATTAACTCAGTCAATTCAAATCAAATCATACCAAAATCTCAACAAAATCAAAAAATTCCTTTCCCCCCTACTCATACCTAAATCAAATCAGATCTTATCAAAACCTCAACTAAATCAAAACTTTTCTTGTCTTTCCCTACCCATCCTCAAACCATATCCAACCTTACCAAATCTAGAATATGGTGGATGTAAGGTATATGTTGAACATGATTGGTGTTGAACCAATATAATATATCTGCCCCGTTGCAACCAAAGTGTAATTACCTAGTATATGTTAATTTGGGGGTTAAAACAAGAAGGTAAAAAACCCAGCAAAACATACCTAGCCTGCACCAACTAGCAAACTGACATATTGGGTCGATCTACCCCGCAAGTACATGGGCAACCGCCCTGTGTAGCTTGCAGAAGGTAGGGTATATGCACACCTTTTGCTAGCCCCTTCCTCGATCTCTACATATGTGACGGCGTTCATTGTTTTGTCATAAAAATGCCCTGGTCTATTAACCTGATAAACCTTCAAAAATAAATAGATTACATTGAAGTCCCTAGCAACACTACTGGGAAAGGTCTTATAGATGAACCCAAATGAGTGGCGAGCGAGGTGGGGCACCCGCCACAACTATTTTTTAAAACAAGCAGTGGTAGGTAGCAAAGCCTGCCCGCCACAGCTAATAGACTAACTGTGGCAGGCGGATATCATGACCCGCCACAGGTATAATCTCCCGGACGGGACTTGTTTGTGATACTCAGTAGTGACGGGCCGTGTCTACAGCTCGCCACAACTAGATGTTCAAGCAGTGGCGAGCGTTGTCTCGCAACCACCACTAGTTATCCTCGCATGATGTCTAGTTTTGTCAGAACATAGATGTGGCGGTTGCCCGTTACCGCCAGGCGCAGCACGAACACATTTTATCAACCCACGCGCACCCCGGTCATCCTCCCCCCTCACTTCACTCACTCACCCACCCTAACCCCCCTCCATGGATCTCGCTCACGCTGCCGCCGTCACCTCTGACTCGTCGTCCTCTTGGCCAGCCCCATCGGTCGTGCCTTTCTCTTGGCCGCCCCCGTCGGCCCCGCCGTCCTCTTCGCCGCCCCCATCAGCCTCGACGTCGCCATCTCCATGGGATCCGATACGCTCTAGTCGTCCCCGCCGTCACCCCCACCAACGGCTGTGGCCGCGACCAACACCCACGGCCATGGCCACCACCCACATTGGTAGAGGGGCTAGGGTTAGAGTTAGGAGTACGTGGGTTAGGGGGTTATGGCTAGGGTTTGTGGATCGTAGATGGATTGTGATTCGTATTGTGTTCTATTACATTTTTTTGTTGGTAGGGTTACTGCTAGGGTTTGTAGATCGTAGATTGCTTGTGATTCGTGTTGTGTTCTATTACATTTTTTTGTTGGTAGGGTTATAGCTTTGTAGATCGTAGTTGTAGGCACTATCTTATTCATAGATTGTTTACAGGGCTTTATAGTAAGAGGCCAAATTTTAATGTAGTGTTGTTGATATTGTTAGTTACATTGTTTGTTCATAGATTATTGAAACTTTCTTATTCATATTCGTAGATCATAGACCATAGATTATAAGAACTTTCTTATTCGTATTTGTAGATCGTAGACGGTAGATTATAGGAATTTTCACTACTAGGAAAAAACCTAGTAGTAGCGCGGGTCAAAGGCCTAACAGTAGCGCGGTCCGCTGCGCTACTACTACGTTGCTACAGCTAACTTTTAGCAGTAGCGCATGTTGACGAGCGCTAATGCTATCTATAGGTAGCAATAGCGCGTGTTATGAAGCCCCACTGCTGCTAATAGCTGCAACACCTTAATTTAAAGCGCGCTACTGCTAAGGACTCGCTGCTGCTAAAAACATACCCCGCGCTAGTGTTATTAGTTTTTGAAAAAAGTTTGCTGCATATGTCCTTTGTATTTGTACATGTTTTATACAATAGTCTCTAGCATATCATACACATACAAATCTAATCATATCATACACATACAAATAGTCTCATCAAATCATGTCATCATCCAGCACAAATGATGTCTCTCATCATCATCTCGAAATAGCGATACAAGTTATGACATGTCTCGAATACTTGCAACTACATCGTCATCCATCTAAACAAGGATATAGAAGAGAAGATCTATCACTATGAGTGAGAGTGGAACTATACAGTACATGAGGCGGCGGTTCTGATTTCTCTCTCGCGCTAGCGTGAACCTCAAGTAACTAGCTTCTGCTTCTTGTCTGCTATCGAACCCTTAATGGCTGGCGCTTGAGAACTGCTCCACTTGGGCCTGACACTCTGGCCACTCGTCATACACTCCCGGAACCTTCCCTATGTACACAACATAGCACTTCTTCGCCATCAAGGATCTATGTACCTGTTAGAGATGCATCTTCATCAAGGGAATCAACAATAATATGCAACATAATATACTTGAGCAACATAAGAAGAAAGGGTTAGCAAATAGATGCAACATATAGTAAACATAATTAATAAACACATGTTCATCGTACCCAAACTAATTAACTAGATGTACGCAGGTCATCGTACCCAAACTAAGAAACTAGCATTACGCAAGTTCAGCATGATTGTGGACATCACAAGTTTCATCGCTACAAAAAGTACAAGTTCAACCGACACATCATCATCGGCATCGTCAATCACTGGAAGTTCCATTCATCCATATCCGGGAGGATGCATCCTAACTTCGTGAATGACGTTAGGTCTTGACGTTGTAGGCCTATGCGAGTTTGGACGTCAGCTCGTGATATAGGGCCGTGGTGGAACATCCCCTTCTTTTCGACGACTTCTTTCATGATGATCGTTGCAATATCCCTCTGGATGCGAAAGAAGTCATCTCTGAGTTTATTATCCGATTCCTCTCCTAGGGATTCTGCCCATTTGCGAATATGATCATCATTTCTGGTTCTCATGCGAAGCTGTTGGTGTTCCCTTCCAAACTCCATCATGAGAGGGAGGAGGTAGAATCCATCGTTCTTGCTTGTTGTCGGTTGATGGATGCCGCAGAAGCTAGCTTTATGCGAGAAACCAGGCTTGCTCTTCCTTTGTTTCCTTATCTCGAGGTGGCCAACCCTCATGCTGAAGCCAGAGCATCATCTAGAATATCCATTATGTGGGTGTAGTCCTTCTTCTCGTAGTGTCTGGAAGGGTCGAAATACACAGCGTGGGAGTCTCACAGGAAAAGAATGATAAGGACGGAGCGCCCGTTGCTGCGGGGAAAAAACACCTCAAAGTATTCTCCATATGAGCGAGATGGAATGATTGAAATGTACAAAAGGGTTGTCCGCCAATGACTTACATTGGATGATAAGGCAGGAGAACCATTTCCTTGTCCTTATTCCTTATCATGAAGTTTTTTATGTACTCCCTAGCAGCTTTACGCTCAAAGTCGCCAAGCCTCAAGAAGGACCCGTGCATGTCGTATGGATCCACCACACAGATTTGCGAGATTTGTCCTCTTGTTATGACGAAGTTCATATGTAGCGCAAAAAGACGGACAATTGTAAAACCGAGGCGCCTCGTGAGAAACATCTCAAAGATATTATCAAACCACAGGAAGAACACCTCCGCGGGCAGTGTGTCGACGTAGCACTTCCCCTCAGGCACACGAACCGCGTAAAGCGGATATCCTGGATCCTTCGAGGCGAGAAGGCTTTTCTCAGCCGACAACACATGGTCGTGCAGTCTCCTAAGATCCCCTGGTATGCCCTCTAGCGGTTTCGGCGGTAGGATCGTTTAGCCCGCGACATGGTACATCGCCGCACCTTTGACCGGTACACGGTCTGCAAAATTGAGAAAACAGCTCTCTTTTCCGCAATAAATTCCTGATGGTAGAGGAGTTGATAAAAAATATCCAATAGCTCCTTTTTCTCCAATAATTTCTTGGTAATCATCGAGAAAACAGCCATATCCACCTATATGGAGGGAGAGTTGGCTTCTCCTAATATCAACCCCAATACGACCACGTCATCAAATTACATAAAAAGTCACTCCCGCCATCATGCCCGTTTGAAAGTGCAATGATCACTCAATTACGATTTTGGTATTGATCACAATACAATTTGCAAGAACTAATGCCGGTTGTTAAGTTTATCTCAAGACATTGGTTTTTGTGTAGTCTATGGACATCGATGACCCCATCTATTCAAAAAGTGCAAAATAGGGTGTTCTTCGGTGGCTCAGAAAGTTTTTTGGTTACTTTTTGAGTCATAGGAGCAACCATACTATTAAGAGGGGTTGAGAGGATTAGGGAGTTGGGGAACTCAATCAAATTCCATACTTTATCTTCCCCAAATATTTCACAATCTTGGAAGGGTTTCTCAAAGAAATATAGTGCTCCATCCAGAGGTCCGGGTGCCCAAAGTCCTTCTGGTTCGGGTGTCCAGAGGCACTAGAGGAAATGGCCTAGTCTCGGCCTTGTCCAGGTGCCTATGGTCCCTGAACCCCTGGGTGCTTGGAGTATGTCGCGAGGCTCTGGACACTCGGTGCCCGAGGTCCTGGACCCCTTGGTGCCCGACCCTCTGCTGCCCCCATCGACTTATTTGTTCGGGTGCACGGAGTCATTGACCCTCTTGGTGCCCGGGGCAGGCCATGATTCTCCTGGATGGTCCGGGTGCCCAGACATCTTTAGCCCCGGTGCCCAGAGGTGCGGCTGCGCAACAATGCTATCTCTTTGAGGGGTATTTATACCCCCTTCTTCCACGTCTAAACAAAATCTTTGCTCAAGCTTTCCCCCCACCATTGACAAGCCCTAAAAGCTTGAGATCTCCGTCCCCGTCCACCAAAACTCTCCGATACTTTGGGGATTAGAAGAGATTCACCCGATCTACATTCCTACCAAACTGATTTGTGTTCCCCCGACTAGTTCATCTTCGTCAACTTGTTACTCTTGGGTGTTTGGGCACTTTAGATGGAAGAGGTCACCATAGAGCCACATTACATTGTGGTGAAGCTTCGTCTTGGTGTTGGGAGCCTCCAATTTAGTTGTGGAGATTGTCCCAACCTTGTTTGCGAAGTTTCTCGTTGCCGCCTTTAAGGGCACCGCTAGAGGATTCACAACACCTTGCATTATTAGAGGGCATGAGAAGAGTAGGGTGAGCCATTGAGGAGCATCGTGCCTACACACCCCTCCAATGGAGACATATCTCCCCCAAAGGAGGGAACTTCATAAACACATCATCGTCTCCACTTGTGGTTACTTCTATCCTTATACCGTGCAATCTACTTATCTTGTTGTATATTGTGCTTATCATATAAGTTGTCCACCTAGTTGCATGTATAGACAACCCAATTTCTTGATAAGCCTAAAATTTGCAAAAGATATTAAAAGTTGTTAGCCGCCTATTCACCCCCCTCTAGTCTACCATACCGATCCTTCGCCATCTAGGTCCCCAGCCACCACGTCATTGCACCACTGTCCTCGCGCACCTCATCCTACCTTACATGACTTCCGGGCAATAGTAGGCATCCCCGCGGTTTCCCACCCGTCCCTCCGCCTATCATGCGTCGTGCCTCCACCTCCATGTTGACCTCTGCGTCCACAGTGACCTCCTTGTCCATTCTACACGCCGCCATTTCCTCGCGTGCGCCAGGTCCTCCGCCTCCCCACCACTCCTTGTCAGATGATGCCATAGAGCGCCCCCGCGCCTCAAGCATTTGTTATGTTTAATTTTGAATTTGAATTTAATTTCATAAATTGTGGATTTGAAATGTTTTTCGATTGTGCGAGTCTCAAATATCATTATTGAACTATTGTTTTAATAGAATGCACTTTCATATGTCGTTTTTATGCAAGTTTAATGAGAAATAGGAAAAACACAAATTATTGTAAATAGTTATCGGGGATCCGCTAAAGCGCCCATCGCTGTAACCAGAAAAGGGTTGTTGTCGAGTCCTAATATTTTTTTTACGGCTATAAGATTTTTTCATCAAATGACAACGATATTGTTTACAATTAAAGATAAGATAAAATCAGGGGTAGAGTTATCACAAAATTATGGAGATTTAGATATATAACACTCCTTCGCCAAAAAATCCGCAACTTCATTTCCGTCCCTTTTGCACCAACAGAATTCAACTATGCAAAGTCTTTTTTTATAGGAAAGGCATCGGCCCGACTTTATAAATAAAGCCACCAAGCAGCGTTCTAGACATACCACAAAGCAAACGGCCACAACCAAAGTCATAAAGAGAGTACGGGGTACAGGGCTCACAAGCCACAACCTCGGCACGCAGGCCGGAACTGAGAAACATGAACCAAGAACGAAAAGCAAACGAAGCCAACAGCTAAGCCAAAATATCATCCAGGACAACTAGCCACCTGGCTCCTGCCACGATAAAGAAGACGCTGAAGCCCAAATTTTAGAAGATAGTAGGTCGAAAGCGTCTTGGTCTTCCATCTTAGTCAATAATCTCCACTGCTACAGGAACAAGCATGATTTAAATAAGCAATCAACAGGTTTAGAAGGAAAACTATGCTCAATCGTAAACTTGTTCTAGTTGTCCACAAGGCCCAACAGACCGCAGCAAGGCCAACCTAAAATAGTCGCTTGGTAACCCCAACCAGGCCATTGGAGAGAGCCCGAAGCTCAGAAAAGGATGAGGGAGCCCAAGACACCTGAAGCCACGACCTAAAGCAACATCAAACTAGCTTGGCCAACACATAGTGGAAGAAAATGTGGTTCATGTCCTCCAGGGCTCCGCACAGCGCACATCTGTCCGAGCCCGGGCCATTGCGTTTAAGGATTTAATCGGCCGCAGGAAGACGGCCCATGAAAGCTTGCCAAAGAAAGATCTTCACCTTAGGGGGAATATCGGCACGCCAAATTGGTCTAAACTTGTTAGTGGGGTGCCATCGATGAGCTTGGAATAAAGCGACTTAACAGAAAAGAGGCCAGACGAAGAGTGGGGCCAGACCACTGAGTCTTCTGTCTCTGAGAGCTTGGGGATGAGGGAAACAAGACGCTGCCAGTCATCCAACTTTGCAGGGGGACAACGAGCGACGGAAGGCAAGGCCCCAATTATTATCAAATAGCTCCGCGATGGAGATATTCAGGTTCGGACAGTAATAAAACAATGTGGGGAAGGCCACCGAGAGAGTAGAGTCTCCACACCACCAGTCTAGCCAAAAACGAATCGAAGCACCGTTACCAACCACAAACTTGATGTGTTCCATAAAAAAGGGGGCGGACCTTGACAAGATCTTTCCAAAATTGAGACCCTCCCCGAGAAGAGGCAAACATGGGATTCGAAGTAGGGAAGTACTTAGCCTTAAGAATGGATAGCCACAAGGTGTCAGCTTTCGTGGTCATGGTTTTCCACCATCATTTGATCATGAGGCACTTGTTCATAGTAGCAGTATTAATGATCCCCAACCCCCTAAGGTTTTTGGGTCTACAAATAATTTTCCACTTAACCAACCGGTATTTTTTGTTTATTATCCGAAGAATTCCAGTAGAAAGCCGCCCTATGCTTGTCAAAACCATCATGGGTACCAGCAGAGAAGAGATAGAATCCCATGATAAAAATATGTAGGGAGGAAATACAAGCATTGATATGTCTCCAACGTATCTACTTTTTCTCACGCTTTTCCTCTTGTTTTGGACTCTAATTTGCATGATTTGAATGAAACTAACCCCGGACTGACGATGTTTTCAGCAGAACTACCATGGTGTTGTTTTTGTGTAGAAATAGAAGTTCTCGGAATGAAACGAAACTTTGCGAGGAATTTTTATGAAATAAAAGAGGATTTTTGGAGCCAAGACCCACCAGAGAGGGGCCCCTGGGTGGGCACAACCCACCAGGGCGCGCCCCCCTCTCCTGGCGCGCCCATGTGGGTTGTACCCACCTAGTGGCCCCGTTAACGATACCCCTGATACTATAAAATCACATATTTCCAGAGAAAAATGGGGGAGAAAGAATTATCGCGTTCCACGAGACGAAGCCGCCGCCAAGCCCTATTCTTCCTCGGGAGGGCAGATCTGGAGTCCATTTGGGGCTCCGGAGAGGGGGATTTTCGTTCTTCATCATCACCAACCCATCTCCATCGCCAATTCCATGATGCTCCCCACCGGGAGTGAGTAATTACTTCGTAGTCTCGCTGGTCGGTGAGGAGTTGGATGAGATTCATCATGTAATCGAGTTAGTTTTGTAGGGCCTGATCCCTAGTATCCACTATGTTCTTAGATTGATGTTGCTATGACTTTGCTATGCTTAATGCTTGTCACTTTGGGCCCGGGAACCATGAACTCAGATCTGAACCGTTTATGAATTCATCATTATATCCATGTTTTAGATCCGATCTTGCAAGTTATAGTCACCTACTACGTGTTATGATCCGGCAACCCCGGAGTGACAACAACCGGGCCCACTCTCGGTGATGACCGTAGTTTGAGGAGTTCATGTATTCATTATGTGTTAATGCTTTGTTCCGGTTCTCTATTAAAAGGAGACCTTAATATCCCTTAGTTTCCAATATGGACCCCGCTACCACGGGAGGGTAGGACAAAAGATGTCATGCAGGTTCTTTTAATAAAGCATGTATGACTACTTACGGAATACATGCCTACATTATATCGATGAACTGGAGCTAGTGCCGTATCGCCCTAGGTTATAACTGTCACATGATGAATATCATCAAACAAGCCAACGATCCAATGCCTACGAATTTATTTGTATTGATCTTGCTGTGTTACTATTGCTATCATCATTGTTACACATGCTACAAATTACTGCTATCACTGTTACCGTTACCGTTGCTGCTGTCATTATTATCAAAACTATCAAACTACTGTGCTACTGATTACTTGCTGCAGATAATTAATCTCCACGTGTGGTTGAATTGACAACTCAGCTGCTAATACCTTCAAATATTCGTTGGCTCCCCTTGTGTTGAATCTATAAATTTGGGTTGAATACTCTACCCTCGAAAACTGTTGCGATCCCCTATACTTGTGGGTTATCAATACCTCTTTATGGTGCCGTTGCCGGGGAGCATAGCAATATTTGTTGAGTCACTTGGCATTATTATCATATTATCACTATGAAGAATCTGAAGGATCCAAATACTAAGATTTATCCCTCTAAGACGATGGGAGGTAAGGAACTGCCACTACAAAAAAAATACACTTCCGTGATGATACGTGTTTGTCACAGTAGGTCACGTTTTCTGTCATGCATGTACATCCATGACAAATTTATGACAGAATCAAGATAGTCATACCTGTGTTTTCGTAGAAGTGTTCCATGACATTACCAAAATTATCATCACGAAAGTGTCCACTTCCATGACGATAAACCGCGCGTCACAGAAGTGCTTTCGTCAAGGGTGACCGACACGTGGCATCCACCGTAACGGAACGCCGTTAAGCTATCGGGTCCAGTTTTGGATCTGATAACCCGTTAACAGCCTCGACCAATGGGGATTTTCCACGTGTAAAATCATCATTGGCTGGAGGAAACACGTGTCGGCTCACCGCTGGGACAGATGTCATCCACTCATTGGACCCAAAGCGCCTATGATACGTCGACACGCGGCACGACCCAACAGATGCCCATTCTCGTGAAAAGGCCAGCCCGCTTGACTTGGTCAAAGGTGGCGGGCGCCCACAACAAGCTCGTTAACGGCCTGTTCGCATATAGCCCATTTACAGCCCGCTAACCCAGGGCCCGTTTACGACCTATCCGAATTAGGCCCAGTAGCGTCATCTGGGCCGTCCAATATAATTCCAGCCCATTTTAACTTCCGGCTCATTTATGGCCCATGACGTCTTTTGGCCATCTGAGGCCCTTAGTAACCCTCGGCCCGTTAACGGCCCGTGGTAAAACTGGCCCGTGATGAACAATGTATCACTTTATACCCATTAACGGCCCATAATACCGTTGGGCCGTTTCCAGCCCATGTTATCTTTCGGCCTTCTCGGGGCCCATTTATTCTTGAACTCATTTCCAACATTCGTTTACTTACGACCCGTTACAGGCCTTTTCTGCTTGTGGGCCAAATTCAGCCCGTGGATACAGTCGGCCTGTTTGTGGCCCGTTAATCTGTTGGGCCATTTTCATAGCATCATCAAATACGGCTGTTTAACGGCCCGTTATGGTCAGCCCATAAAACGTACGATTTTCGCTCTAGCCCGTTTACGACCCCTTATACGGCCCGTACAAGGCCCATAGATGAGACGGCCCGTACAAGGCCCATAGATGAGACGGCCCGTAGAAGGCCCATTGACCCGACAACCCATAGAAGGCCCATTGACCCGATGGCCCATAGAAGGCCCATGGATCCGCTGGCCCATGGAAGTCCCACGGATCCGACAACCCATAGAAGGCCCACGAATCCGACGGCCACAGAAGGCCAGGGATCGTCCGTCCCATAGATGGCCCATGGAACGTATTGTGGAGGGCCATGGTCACTACAACGTTTGGGCGAGTTGGTCCCCGTTTGAATGATATAGCATATTCAAAGAATTATCCTACTCTATACTATCACCTCTAAAAAAACATACACTATACAATATAAAGAGACTAAGGCATAGAAACGTAGAATAATCCTACACTATACAATAAAGAAATTACAGCCGATTATACCCAGTGGGCATTATGGTTCGGCACCAGTGATAATAAAGCATACACAAACAGCAAATTGCATACACTGGGCAAATACAGCTCATACATCATGGACACGCATCAACATAACTTACCATTATAGGATTGGCCGGATTTAGATAGTAGAAATTTCTGTTTGCAAAATCTCAAATTCCTTCGTTGTTACCTCAGTGTCTTGTTTCATTTTTTTGACTCCTGCATCTAATACCTGCATGTCCAGTCTAGTCTCAACTTGTTGATTGTACGTTCAGAATCATGTACACGCTGTCTTGCCATCTCTAGTTGATGCTCGAGAACATCAGCACATTCCAATTCCAATCCATAATCATTCGATAACGGCCATGCCGCACTTTCTCGATCTTTGTGTTGATGTCACTTCATCCCGAAATGTTTTGTGAGTACACATGACTAGGGCAAAAATATAGTTACAACAAAGAAGCGAGCAAGATGACTATTTTGTACATGGAAAAACAGGACTAACAATAAAGTTACACGTCATGAAGCATAAGCAGGTGATATTTTAAAATTATAAAACGGTAGTCTGCAGCCTGCATACAGAAATCTCTTAGCTCACCAGAGGAGCATGATGTTGGGGCCCAATCCAAAACATGCATAAGTTACAAATTTAGTCAACACGTTGCGTAGAAGTAAGCAAGCAATTGGCCATTCTGTAGCTCAATTAAAGTCTTAGGGATTTCATACAAACATACTACAGCAACAAAACTATGCAATCATTAGCCTAGTATAAACTAGATTGTGAGCCTCATTCAATAATAGTTGGTTAATAGACTTCAAAGCTTCAGGCACACTTCGGCAGAGTAATTAAATGGTAAGGCCTTTAATTATGTCAACTAATAGTTATACAATTACCCAACATCAGGCATCATTCTTTGGGCATATCATTAACCGAGGACAAATAAAGCAATTGAAAAGAGCAAATTAACTATGCCCTAAACAAACAAGGAATTGAACTGCTGAGTTGGATACGTTGACTTACCTTAACAGTTGAAGAGGCTCAGTAGCTCCTACTTCTCTTGCAAGGCTCCTTCCTAACATCTTGTACTTGGAAATCCTCGATCTTATCTTCATTGCACCCCCTTTGCAAGGTGACACAAACTAGTTACTCGTCTCCTTTGAAGATAAATATGCATACTTTGCGGTCTGTGAACACAAAAGGATGAGATTATAACAAAACAACACCACATAATGAAACATGCCGCATCTCTTGCACTTGCACACAATGAAATGAGCATTTAATATGTGTGCACTATGTAAAAACTAGGCATACCTTCGAACTGGATCTCCAGGTACTCTTGGAGAGCCTACTTTAGTGTACAGCCAAACCTTTATGTCACCTATGAGTTAGAAAAGGCCCCACTACAGCAGCCCTTAGTGTTTAAATCGTTGACAAGCTCTGTTAGAGTGTTAGGTCAAGAACAGCGAGTAATCAAAGCAAACAGTCCTAGTATGGCTGGCTGATGCAAACAAGCAATTGAACAGATGTGTGAGCAAATCTTACATATCAACAAAAGAAGCAAAGAAGGAGGCTTAAAGACCATCACTTGACCGACAAGATTTAAGGGCATTTAAACATCATGTGCAACGATGAACTAACATAAACATTGCATATTCCAGATTCTACAATGGAATGCACATGTATTAGGTTATGCCATGTATGATGATGCCTAAATGTACACTATAGCAGTGTGAGTGATTCATCATTGCACGCACAATTGAATTGCAGGTTAAGGGCCAGTTCTATTCCGCCTTTTCAGGGATTATTGTCAAAATAAGCCATAAAAGATGTAAAGAAGTCATTTTTGAGTTATGGGCTTAGGCTTAACTAATTTCGCTTTGGAGGGGGGTGTTTTGGGTAGAACCTCACTAAAAATTGAAGGGAAGGGGAATAGTGAAATGACTCGTGTCTGCGCCTATATTACACTCAAAATGTAGCTGGTGGCGCTCGCGTCACCCTCACCCTCAAGTAAAACAAACACGCAAGCGCTCATTGCCCTGCCCGCTTGCATCTCCTCTCCCTTTCCCTCTACTCGATCCCCGCTGCAAAGACTAGGGTTCCTCCAAAGAAGCCGCCGCCATCGGGTCCTATCTCGCCTGGTCTCGACAATGCTCTGTCCCAGCTAGGCTACATGGCCGGCGGGTAGGGGCAAATCTCCTGGCTGCTCCTCCCTCGTGCCGCCTCATTCTCATGGTCTTCAGCAATGCTCCATCGTGGTTCGCCCAACGACTACTCGGCAAAGCGCCGCACAACTCTGGTGATGCCACACCGTGGCGTAAGGCACCTTATTCCCCTCCCCACCTCCCGGGCCGTGGCCTTGAGGTGTTGTTGAAGGATGAGCTCATCCAACAAGGTGAGGATCTCCTCGATTTTTGCCAAATTTTCATTCGATCCACTATACGATGAATTGCTATGAGCTGCTTCTGCTGCTGCTATATGATGCATTGCTATGAGCTGCTCCTGCTGCTGTTATATGATGAATTTCTATGAGCTGCTGCTGCTATATGATGAATTGCTATGAGCTGCTACTGCTATATGATGAATTTCTATGAGCTGTTGCTGCTATATGATGAGTTGCTATAAGCTGCTCCTGCTGCTGCTGTATGATGAATTGCTATGAGCTGCTCCTGCTGATGCTATATGATGAATTGCTATGAGCTGCTCCTGCTGCCGCTATATGATGAATTGCTATGAGCTGCTCCTGCTGCTGCTATATGATGAATTGCTATGAGTTACTCCTGCTGCTGCTATATGATGAATTGCTATGAGCTGCTACTGGTATATGATTAATTGCTTTTGCTGCTGCTGTATGATGAGTTGCTATGAGCTGCTGTTGCTGCTATATGATGCTTTCAGGTGGTGCTGCTATATGATAATAACCAGCCACTTGGACCATCGAATTTCAATAAATAATTGTTCTTCATTTAAATGTGGGTCATGCGTTTTTCGTTTAAATTAGGCAATGGGATCTCTATGGAAAACATTGACCAAAGTAGGTTGTGCCAAGTAGATGGTATCTTTGTATTTGCATTTTGAGCAAATAGTGATTGTCTGTTTTCCTATCATATTAATTACTGCACTGGGTTCAATTTGTGATGTTTGCAAGTCAAATTAATTTTCATATGGGCAGCAAAATGAAAAATATAATGCAATCTAGACTTTTCACTTATCATACCAAAGATAAGCTGAAAACGGAATGAAAAGAACTGGTTGGCTTATTACATGGAGCTTATATTCACAGTGCTTATTTTCTTAGGATAACTCGTAATAACTGCATCCCTAAGAAACTTGGCCAATAGAACTGACATACAAATAACATGTCACGATGATTGCAATGGAGGAGTGACGTACCATAGCACATCAGATAGGCTCACCGCTGGCTCTCCTTTTTTTTGCGATGTTCCATGAAATTGCCACATACATCTTGTACTTTTTCATTGTGTAATCCAATCTGCAAGTTGGCACGGCTAATTTCAGGCATCTCTACATGATAATACATTGCATATCCCTTGCGCATATTTAAACCACCAATTAGTGATTGTGTGTGTAGCATAAACTAGCCATGACTCTGTGTGCTGGACTAGCAGGAACTCAAAGGGAGCCTAATGTAGTGTACTGGAATTCCTACATGCCACCTATGATTTTGTGTAATGTACTGTTGTCGGTTCAATATCCAGCGTATCTCGTAGTAGGGGTCCTAAGCTAGGCATCTTGGAGCGATGGTAACATGGACACGGGGTTTTACCCAGCTTCGGGATCTCTTAATGAGATAATACCCTACATGCTGCTTTTGATTGTATTCATATGGTGTAGTACTGAGTACATGTATCTACCACGAGATTGTAGTAATGAATGAGATTGTCTATTGAATAGCCTGGCCCGGTTTATATAAGACACCGGAGGCCTAGGGTTTAGGAGAGTCCTTGTCTTGGGCGCCAAGTCTTGTGGAGTCTTCCTTGTATGCGGCAGGGGTTGTCCGAATCGCCCATGAGTATACGGCCATGGGGTCCTCGCCCAATCCAACCGATCGGGAGACGACATGGTGAGTACCCCTAGTCCAGACACCGTCAAGAGCCCCTCGAACCGGTCTTCGTTGGGGACGCCTCGATTCTTCCGAACTGTTCTTCATCTTGGCCGTCGGTCTTGAAAACTGGTTCAACAAATCTTCCCATCTTCGATCTTGAGGATCGCCAAAGTGCATCCGAAGAGTGTACACGTCGGGTATCCGAGGAGCCCCTTTAAGTTTCCAGCCTTTATCAATGCACTACAAAAAAAGACACATCTGTGACATTTTGGGCCGAACGAAATTTTTTTCTGTCATACATATGACACTTCTATGACGATAATTGTGACAAAACCCGGTATCATCATAGATGTGGTGGGCTCCTACTTCTATGAAAAAAAATCATGACAGAAAATGGGCTTTTTGTCCTGGGCGGGCCGGAGACGCAGCTGCATGACATTCTTTGGGCCGTCCATGATGGAAAAACCCATGGTAGAATCGAGGGCGAGGAAAATTTCAGGGAGTTCCCGGTTACGGTGGAGGTCGGGGGCCGAGCGATGCGCGTTTCTCTCGTCAGTATGCAGCGGCGTGTGTGCGGCGTTGGCTCTAATCGAACCCGAGAGATTGCACTGCGAGCTACGCTCATCGAACCCGAGCGATCGATTGATGGCTGTTAATCGAACCCGATCGAGCGATTCTTCGCTCTCGCCGCTAATCAAGCCGATCGATGCTGCCTCGAGATGAACAAAGGAGTGTTGCGTGGGGGGTGGATGAACAAGGAGCGGTGGCGTTGCCTCTGGATGAACAGGACCCGTGGTGTGGTGGAGGGCTAGATGAACAGAGACGGTGGAGGGGTGCCCGTGGAGGGTGGTTGAACAAGAGGCGGTGGAGTAAGCGCGGTGGAGGCTCGATGAACAGGAGCTGTGGAGGCCGGAGGAGGTCGACGGTGGAGATGAACAGATCCGTGGAGTCCTGCTTTGCGACGCGCACACCCTCCCGGCGAACAGGACCCTGTTTCGACCGTAGCACTCCAACACAAGTCCGCTTGGTCCGCTTTGTGGTACGCCACACCTTCCCGATCAACAGACCCCGCTTACGACCGTAGGAGGTCCGTTTAAATCCGCTTTTGCGCTACGCCACACCCTCCCGATCAACAGACCCGCTTCGACCGTAGGAGGTCCGCTTCTCCATTTTGCGACACGCCACACCCTCCCGATCAACAGGACCCCGCTTGATCGTGGGAGGTCTGCTTCTCCGCTTCTGCGATGCGCCAGCCTTGTTTCCATCGCCTATTCTGTCCAAGCCCTCCCGATGAAAACGACCACACATTCCATTCCGACCTAGCTGGTTGGCTCCCACGCGTTCCGTTGCCTCCTGATGAACACGATGCATTCCGTTGCCTCCCCATAAACACGGCGCATTCCGTTGCCTCCTCATGAACACGATGCATTCCGTTGCCTCCCCATGAACACGACGACGACGCTGTTTCTCCGTTCCAACCCAGCCATGTACACGAGCCCTGGCCGTACGTATGGGCGAGTAGGCGTTCGAGACCCTGCCCGTATGTACGTATGTGGCCGTATTTTCTTTCTTGCACCCTGGCCGCTGTATGTACGTGTACATGCTACGTGCGCGCCTCTACTACGACACGTGCGCACCTCTACTACGACACGTGCGCGTCTCTACATTGACCAGTATATATGTACATACACGTTCGCGACCAGAATGACAACGCTACTTACGCTTCGACCAGGTGGGTCCCGACTGTCAGGCACTTCCTTACGTGCGAAAATGTAGCTGATGGGTCCCAACAGTCAGGGGGGCAAATCATTTTTTTTTGCCCGGACGCACTTCCTTGCGTGCGAAGATGTAGCTGGTGGGTCCCAGCAGTCAGGGGGGCGAATCGTTTTTTTGCCCCGACGCACTTGCGTGCGAAGATGTAGCTGGTGGGTTCCAGAAGTCAGGGGGGCGAATCATTTTTTCTCCCGGACGCACTTCCTTGCGTGCGAAGATGTAGCTGGTGGGTCCCAGCAGTCAGGGGGCGAATCATTTTTTTTGCGAAATACAGTGGCCCGTCCGATGGGTCCCTGCTGTCAGGTGGAGGAATAATTATTTTGTGCATAATAAGGAGGCACTTCCTTGCGGCTGCCGTGGACCCAGCTGTCAGCCTCTCCACGTACAGTCCACGTCCGATGGAAGTCGTTCCTTGACCACGTTGACCACGCCGCGCCGAGAGCAACAGGGCGGTGGACGACGGCGAGGCTAGGAAGGGGAAGACACAGCAGTGGATGCCCACGCGTAGAGGAGTATGAGGGTTCACTCGTTCGGCTGCGGTGTGAGGCTGCCGTCGCCGCAAAATAACAGGGGGTGTGGGTGAGTGGAGGGATGGCCTGGCAGTGAGGCCTCCGCGGCAGCACAGCTGGCCACAGGAGGCAGGAGCAGGCGGCACGACCGGCGCTGCTTTGGGCGGCTGGAGCAAGAAGACCAGAGGTTGAAGAAGCACGACGACCGTTGGATGGACATCGTACGGTCACCGCAGCTAGAATCATTTATTTTGACTAATTTGACAAAGCCCTTGGTACGTCAACTTAGTAGGCCCACAGGTCAGCTTCCGAAATGGTGCGCCCCAGATGTCAGGGGGAGGAATCATTTTTTGGGCGGGTGAAGCTAGAATATCCGAGATTGAAGAAGAAGACGGCATCCGTTGGATGGACATCCAACGCCATTCGCCGATAGAATCGTGTGTTGACTATAAGTTGACAAAGCCTTGCATACTGCTAACTCTGTTTTTTAGGGACGCGTCAACTTAGTAAGGCCGTAAGTGTGTGGCGAGAGAACTTATAGCCCATTTGAGATTTGTAAGAATGTGCAACCCATTTTTGAATTCTAATGGAATTTACTACAACCCATTTACAGTTTGTTAAAAGTACAACCCATTTCAACTAACCGTTCAAAACAGAATTCAATAAAATTTCCCACATTTTGATGGGATCCAAATATTTTATCTCGAAATTTCTAGTCGATTAAATACAATTTCAATATAAATTTATATTATGTAAAAATCCAACTAAACATTGCGCTCATAACAATTAATGAAATTAAAATTTTCAATATCCAAAAATAATATTTTATAAAGTAATTACGTGTTTGGTGCATTTTTTATAGTTACTGCCAGTTTTTATAATTACATCCCATTTATTATTTCTTAAAGCCCATTTACTTGTTAAGCCTAATGCATCCCTCCTAGGAAAGATTTGCAGCCAAGTGGGCGGAGAATAACAACTTGACCTTGCCTGGTATTCCTAAAAAAGTATAGCTGGGCTAGCCATTTTCAGCTTGAAAAAATTAATGTCTGGCTGGATATCTGGCTCAGGCTAGACGGGCCTCAGCCCGCCCAGTTAATACCTGCAGCGATGTTTTCGTTGTTGTTCAGAGGAGAAAAATTAAAATCTGGGCTAAACATCAAAAAACTCTGCAGTGCTCACACCTCAAAAACACAAATACTGCTCGAGCTGCTTGGTCCCAGCTATCGGCCGCTTCTTGTGCAATTCTCTCATTTATTGACTACTCCCTCCTTTCCGGTTTATAGTGCTCAATTAAAAAATCTCACCAATCAAGGTAGATGGCGAGTGGTGGAATACTTTTTGTAGTTTTGCAAAAGCACCTAATTAATGCTCTTATTATCCTCAAAAAGTTATGTTTATCAATGCATTAATTGCAATGCATGCATGCAAAAAGTACATGCATTGTTCAATTTTCTCTTAATACTTGCATGCAATGATTTAATGTACCTTGGAATCTGAACATGTGATGGAGAACAACCAAATTGAGCCTTATAAAATGGAAAAACTAAAATTTTAAGATAAGCCCTATAAACCGGAAAGGAGGGAGTACATAGATTGACAATGGTGTGGGGCTGTGATGTCGAGAAACCAGGAGGAAGCAAAATAAATTATATATATATATATATATATATATATATATATATATATATATATATATATATATATATATATATATAAATAAGGAGGCACTTATGTATGTGAGGCTATGGCCTGGTGGGTCCCCATTGTCATCCTCTCCAAGTAAAGTCATCTCTCTCGCCCTGCTATCTTCTGCCTCAAATCAGCGCCGCCGCTTCCCGCTTCGGTGCAGGCGATTGCTCCGCCTTCAAACGACACAAGTGTCGTCCGTCCATCCATCTGCTGCCCACATTAATGATATGCGGTTGCCAAGGCGGCTACTCCGGCGCCACACGTCCGTCCCTCGGCCGCCCACCATTGCTATATAAACTGCTGCGCCGGCCATAGTCGCAGTCATCCGCATCCGTTCCCTTTCTCCTGTTCACACCACTACTGCCCACCATGGCTTCCGCGCGCTCCAGCGCTCTTCAGGATGGGCGGACGACGGACCACAAGGAGATGGCAGCCATTGCTGCCGACCGGCTGGCCGACAGGCAGTCGGAGGACGACGACGTCCCAATGGAGAACATGGTAGTCGACGATCCGGCACCAACCCCCTCCTCCGCGCCATCCTCGCCGGTGCATTGCACCATGACCATCGGCGAGGCCCATGCCCAATATATGGACACGGTGAGGAAGATGTGTGAGGAGCAATTCCGGGAGGCGCAGGCCGACGCCGCCTACAACCACCATCTTCTCCAGGAGCACCTGCAGGCGGAGGAGCAGATTGCTGCGGAGCAGGACGCGCTGTTCGACTCGTACCGCTCCGCCCGCAAGGGCCACCTCGAGCGCTGGCAGTACGCATGCAGGTGGCGGAGGCTGCGGCCGCCTACAAAGAGGGCGATGAAGCGGGCTAGGCGCTGTTGTTGGGGAACGTAGTAATTTCAAAAAATTTCCTACGCACACGCAAGATCATGGTGATGGCATAGCAACGAGAGGGGAGAGTGTATGTCCACGCACTCGTGAGACCGTAAGCGGAAGCGTTATAACAACGCTGTTGATGTAGTCGTGCGCTTCACGATCCGACCGATCCAAGTACCGAACGCACGGCACCTCCGATTTCAGCACACGCTCAGCTCGATGACGATCCCGGGCCCGATCCAGAAAGCGTCGGGGATGAGTTTCACAAGACGACGGCGTGGTGGACGATGATGATGCTCCACCGACGCAGGGCTTCGCCTAAGCTCCGCGATGATATGACTTTACCGTCAGCGCAGGCTTCGCTTAAGCTCCGCAACGATATGACCAAGTGGAATATGGTGGAGGGGCACCGCACACGGCTAAGGAACGATCCGTAGATCAACTTGTGTGTCTATAGTGCCCCTTGCCCCGTGATATAAAGGAGCAAGGGGAGGAGGAGGAGGCCGGCCCTAGGAGGGCGCGCCATGGGGAGTCCTACTCCCACCGGAGATTCCCCTTCCTAGTCCAACTAGGAGTCCTTCCATGTATTAGGAGTAGGAGACAAGGAAGGGAAGAGAGAAGGAAGGAAGGAGGGTGCGGCCCCCCTAGTCCACCCGGACTAGGCCATGGGGCGCGCCTGCCCTAGGCAGCCCCTCTCTTTCCTTGCAGGCCCAATAAGGCCCAATACTTCTCCCCGACGAATTCCGTAACTCTCCCAGTACTCCAAAAATACCCAATCACTGAACCTTTCCAAGTCCAATATAGTCGTCCAATATATCAATCTTTACGCCTCGACCATTTCGAGACTCCTCGTCATGTCCCCGATCTCATCCGGGACTAACTCCTTCGGTACATCAAAACTCATAAACTCATAATATAACCGCCATCGAAACCTTGCGTGCAAGGACCCCTACGGGTTCGAGAACTATGTAGACATGACCTAGAACTATTCTTGCTCAATAACCAATAGCGGAACCTGGATGTTCATATTGGCTCCTACATATTCTACGAAGATCTTTATCGGTCAAACCGCATAACAACATACGTTGTTCCTTTGTCATCGGTATGTTACTTGCCCGAGATTCGATCGCCGGTATCCAATACCTAGTTTAATCTCGTTACGCAAGTCTCTTTACTCGTTCCGTAATACATCATTTTATAACTAACTCATTAGTTACAATGCTTGCAAGGCTTAGGTGATGAGTATTACCGAGAAGGCCCAGAGATACCTCTCCGACAATCGGAGTGACAAAACCTAATCTCGAATTATGCCAACTCAACATATACTTTTGGAGACACCTGAGAGTACCTTTATAATCACCCAGCCACGCTGTGACGCTTGGTAGCACACAAAGTGTTCCTCCGTAAACGGAGTTGCATAATCTCATAGTTGCAGGAACTTTGTATAAGTCATGAAGAAAGCAATAGCAACATACTAAAAGATCAAGTGCTAAGCTAACGGAATGGGTCAAGTCAATCACATCATTCTCCTAATGATGTGATCCCGTTAATCAAATGACAACTCATGTCTATGGTTAGAAACATAACCATCTTCGATTAACGAGCTAGTCAAGTAGAGGCATACTAGTGACACTGCTTGTCTATATATTCACACATGTATTATGTTTCCTGTTAATACAATTCTAGCATGAATAATAAACATTTATCATGATATAAGGAAATAAATAATAACTTTATTATTGCCTCTAGGGCATATTTCCTTCAGCTGTTTGGCAAGACCGAGGACGTGGCAGAGGACAATGCCGGCTCCGACGAGTCCCAGCTCCGCTGGCGTCAAAGAGGCCTTGCTCCGCCGAGGCCCCACGACGCCAACAACGAGGCAGAGGACACCGCCGAGGCCCCGCCCCGCCAACAACGAGGCAGAGGACATCACCGGCTCAGCCAAGGCCCCACCCTGCCAGCAACGTGGGGGAGGATTTCCACCGCTCCATCGAGGCACCGCCCGCCGGCAACGAGATAGAGGACATCGCCGGCTCCGCCAAGGCCCCACCCCGCTGCCAACGAGGCCGCGCCACACAGAAAACGAGGAAGAGTAGAACTCAGTAGGTCGCCGCCGCTCAGGTACAAGTAAGGCCACCGCTGCTACCCTCCGATTGAAGCCAAGCTAGGCGGGTTGACCACTGACGACCGGTTAGCTTCTTGGCGGTGACGTGGAGTCGGAGAGCTGCGCTGGAGAAGAACGCTGCTTCTACTTAATCGCTGGTGCAATTGGCTAATCGACACATGGGCCCAACAGGCCACATGTCGCTTCGCAACTCGCACTCGCAGCTAAGTCATCAAGCTTCGCTCGCTCGGCGGGACACAGTGGGTAGCTTCGTTAATTAATTATATCTCCAACGCACTTTTTAGTTGAAGAATGTATGAAATGTAATGAAATCCGACATGTTTATATGAAATCCGACCATGTATGAATGAATTTATTTCGATTAGTTCAATTCTGTATCACCGGCATTGATGAACATGCAAAACAATACGTACTAGCATTATTACGTGGTGATCACCTCGCTTGTAGCAGTTTCACATGTACTCCTCCATTCCTTTCTAGTGTGCATACAAGTTTATCTGCGCAACAAAGTATCTCTACTTTGACCAATCTTATACTGAAAAGTATGCACTTTCGCAATGTGCTAAGTAAAAGGAACAAAAGGAGTACAAAGAGTTTGAGAAGCTTTTAGCGCTTCAGACATTGCAATCAAACACACAGTATCGACAATTCATAGAGAACATTCAAAACAATCGATTGTTATGCATCTCAAATACTCGGATGTCGAGGCAATATTTACTTCACAACTAAAGAATAAAGAAAAATTGATCGACGCCATCGACAAAAGGGCGTCCCATTCCAAAATATCAAATGCCTACGATTATGGAATGGGCAGGGTTTGCCATCAGTTCGGACATTGACATGGCACCTCATGCTAAATAAACCAGCTATTCTTTTTGTGCAGTTCTACCAAAATCAACCAAATTAGCGAGTAGCTTGTATGATTTTGCCTTTATATGTTGCAACGCCTTAAACTTATCGGCACCTCCTTTCTTGTGGTGGAAATGAATGATTCAATGTATTCATGACCATTTTGTGCAGTTCCCATTGAAATCAAGCTGAGCACCCCTGTTTGCACAAATACAAAAAAGTGATTAGTATAAAGCAAACTGTACTATGAATTGACAGTTTAAACAGGCACCTACATGGTCCATGTAGAGCACACTTTTAGAAAAATGGAACTCACCAGAAGGAATCCTAGAACAACATTGTACTTGCGCATCACAACAAAAAAAAGGAGATTTGTCAGTCCTTCTGAGCTGAAGTTAGTTTGGTCTTGTGGGGAGTAATGTAACCATCCTTCAACTGCTCCTTCTGATGAGAAGATAGACAGGGCTTCTTCACCCTGGCATAATTGGAACTAGTCACTTCATGCATCCATATTCTTCTTCAGAGGAAGATGATCCTGTTGTGCAAAGACAAGAGGACTACTAAATTCTAGCATCCCTGTTTGCTCGAAAAAAAGGAAAGGAAATATTAAAACAGCACAAATGAAGCACTTCTCAAGGACAATACCACTTTTTCATGATAGTATCTAAACAGTAGCACAACACCAATAGAGATGACCAAGCTCAATCATATGGATGAAATCAGTGGGCGAGTACCAACCTTTGTCAGGAGGCTTATATTGTAGAGCATACAAATGAAGCACTTCTCCGGAACCATCTATTGCTATCTACGGTGGTGTCCATGCTTACTATATCCTCCTCGATTAGTTTAGGGTCGCGATAACTACCACACGTGTGGCATGGATACGAACCCACCCACACGCCTTGTGTGGCGTGAACAGGAAACCGCCAAGACGATCGCGGCCGGCGCGCAAGAATTGCACAGCCCGCACGTCCGGTGTGTGGCAACCCGCCAAGACTACCCCCGTCCTGGGTCGGGCCACACGACCCACCGCCCAGACGACCTAGCTGCTCCGGCCTCCGCCAATCGCCTCTCTCATCGCCGCCATCGCCCCCACCTCTCGAACCCCTACTGCCGCTGCCTTCTCTAGTTGCCATGGCAACCAGAGCAGATCCGTGGGGCAAACCCACCGCAAACCACACCCCAACCCTCCCCACCCCAGTGCCCCCACTCCAACCCAGCCCTTTAGAGACGATCACTAAAATCGTGAAAATCTCCCAATCTCATCCTTCTCATCCTTCAGCTGAAAATCTCCCGATCTTGTAATCGATCCATGCTATAGGGGTGGCAACACCAAGAGTTCCGAGATCCAATGGTTTTGTGATCACGTGTTGAGATCCGAGAGTTCTGAGATCCAAGAGTTTTGTACTTAAGTTCCTAGTTTGATTGACGCAAGTAGTTGGGTAGGCAAATGGATGAGTAGGAATCCTAAAAAAGGAAAGGAAGGACAATTTTGGAATAAAGGGGTGGGAAAAATTAATTGCCACTTGTGTACAACGACATTTGCCACCTTTAGCTATCGATGAGCTGCCACCTAGTTGACCGTTGTTTGCCATCCCTATCTTCTATGTGCAAGCAGCAGAAGAATACAATTTTGTGGATTGTTGATGCTTCTTGATCATGCAATGATTGAGAACATATTGGAAATAAGCGAGACACGGAAAGAATGAATCACGAAGATGGCGCCGATACTTGGGGTTCTCGAAGGCGTAAACGCCCTTGGGATGCATCGTAGTACATCAACTCATCTCTGTGAGGGCCGTTGCTGCCACTACTAGAACAAAGATGCGTGCATTGGTATGATGCGTGATAACAAAAGAAGAGAACAGTTGCCATCTTCGGAAGGATGAAGATGACATTCTACTTATGTCGTACACTGTCATTTTTTTTGCAGGTTCTTATGACCACAACACTCTTAGGGGGCCCCCGTGGCAGGTTCAGCCACAAGGCGCTAACACTGACAAATGTACGGGCAGCCAACTTCAACTAGCTAATATGGCTAATGAAGGTAATGCATTCGAAAAAAGAGCACATACTGGTGTGGACATGAAAAATGAACATGCAAAAAAATGGCAAAAGGACTCACGAAGTTATGACGGGTGAAAATGCGAGCCTTCATGCAAAGACGTGGCATCGCAGCACCCATGTACCGCCATCGACGCCATACACAAGTGAGTCCATAAAAAGTGAAGTTGCGGATGCTCAATTAGCGTATGAGCATAGTTCACAATTGCACTTGCCATGACTGGACATCTACAATTGCCATGGTTAAATAACTGCGGTTGTCATCCTCGACAATCGTTGTTGCCATCCATGGACAATCTGCAGCTGACATGGAGGAAGAACTGCAATTGCCATGGCAATGTAACTATAGTTGCTATGCCATGACAACTGCAGCTGCCATGGAGGAACAACTGCAGCTTGCTATACCAAAGGCGACTACAGCTTGCCATGCCAGAAAAAACTGCAGCTGCTACATCGGGGCAACTACGGTTTCGCCCTAGCACAAACCGCATTTGCCATGAATTGACCAACCACTACTATGCTTACAGGTGTTATTACGGTGGTGGTAACCGGCAAACGCCTCGTGGCAAGATTCACAAATTGCGGGTGGAGCACGCTATTTTGGTGTTACAGACCACACAAGATGGTCACATGCAAAGACAACAAGGTAAGGAAAAAAACTGAACCACAAAACAGCACTACATTTGTTTTTGTGGCAAAAAAAGCATGTGCCGAAAAAAAAGAATTGAAGCAGTGATGGTGAACAAGAACGAAGCATAAAACACTGAAAACTGGTTGCGTGCAAATGAGTCATGTATTGTCTTTGAAAAATTGCCAACTGCTAAAAGCATGTATGCATCACTAATGGTTGAACACATTTCGCCTAGTGAGATCAATCTTATAATGCAGTAGTTTTGTTGCTAGAACACAGTGGTTGCCATTTGTTGGGAGCAGTGTTTGCCATGAATGCAGGACTGCAGCTGCCATGCATATAGAACCCAAGTTTTCGTACTAAAGAAAGGAGCTTGTTGTCGTGCATTGGCAAACAGTGGTTGCCATGTTTGTTGAACTGTAGCTGCCATGACTGGACAGCTACATTTGCCACACATGTCCACGCGCAAACTAACATCTTGCTGTTCGAATGATGTAATGCCAAATCACTCGATGTTGATGTCATCCGTTGCGATAAACATGTTATTCAAGTAAAAAAATCTTACTCTCGTACCTGTTTTTTTCCATTACAGGGCCTACAACTACAAAGGAACAATGGGGCGGGCACATCTATCATGGGAAGCTCGAAGCGCCTGAAGACGATTCCCCAGCCAGCAGACAATCATGCCGCAAATAATGCCGAGTCAGTGTCAGAAATGGCAATCATTCCAGCAATTCCCACAGCCACCCCTTTGAACACAAGCACTGGCAACACTCAAATCGATGAAACTGCTGCCGATACTGAAGTGAATGATGAAACTGACGACGAGGCACAAGGGGATGAAGATGATGGGCAACCAGATATCATGGTACCTCAGCCACCGTACGTTGGGCAGAGATTTGAATTGTTTGCAGAAGCAAAGGAATTCTACCAGACATATGCAAAGTTCCATGGGTTTGCCGTCAACACCGAATTCCATAGAAAAATTAAGAAAACTAACGAGTATAGCAGAGGTGAGATGAGGTGCCACAAGGCACGAAGGAACAAGAAAGGGAAAGGTGTTGCGCCCGTCGTTCCGGAACGAAAGAGAGGGATCATTCTCAAGACGGGTTGCCCTGTCCGGTGTAAGCTAAACGTAGATGGAACACAGTATGTGGTCACAGAGTACTTTGACGAGCACAACCACAAACTCATAAAGAAGTTCGATCTGGTCAAATTTCTGACCGCCCACAGAGGGTTCACCCCAAATAAAGGCAATTCAGAAGCTGCTACATGATTGTAACGCCGGTCCATCAAGAATGGTCCAGATACTATCACTCATCCACAAAAAAAGGGGAAACTGAGTAGCATGCCGACATACCACCGACGTCACAAACCTACAGTGCCAAGTACCGTAGAGAGAGCAAGTCGGTTACATCGAGGCCACAATGGCCTACTTTGATGAGAAAGCGAAGGAAGATCCAGATTTCTTCTACAGGATAAGATTGGACGATGAGGACCGTGTCAGGAACATGTATTGGGTGGATGGTGCTGCAAGGAGATCCTACAAACATTTCCGAGATTGCATTTCATTCACCGCGACGTATCTGACTAATATCTACAAGATGCCATGCGCTCCGTTCATAGGAATAAATAACCACAATCACCGCTGTAGTTCGCCGCGGGCTCGCTCGAATGAAGACACGAATGGGTACGCTTGGCTTGTTCAAGACCTTCTTGGAGTGCATGGATGGACTTGTTCATGAACATAATAACAGACCAGGATTTCAGCATGCGTGCAGCATAGCGGAGAGTATTTCGCTTGGCGATTACATGTGCACCGCAGTGGCACATTATAAAGAAGGCTGAAGAGACGCTAGGACCGTTCTTTGATGACCGTCCAAAGCTCCACAAGGCGTTCGAGCTGTGCGTGGACCACAGCTTGACGGTGGAGGAGTTTTAAAGGAGCTGGATGGCCATGATTGAAACATATCAAGTCCAAGACAATGAGACGCTTGCTAACCTGTGGGAGAAGCGAATGTACTGGGTGCCCGCCTACTTCATGCAGTGCTTCTTTCCCTTTCTGCAGACTACGCAGCGCAGCGAGGGGTTCAATGCTGTTTTGAAGTGGTACGTGAGCCCTGGCAACTCATTGCTACAGTTTGCCAAGCAAGACATAGCTTTGCAACAAAAAATCGGGATCTGAGCTACAGAAGAAGCTACCACCGCGCTTAAAGCAGCCGAAATTGCTAACGATTTACCGATGAAGAGGCAAATGAGCAAGATATACACAAACAAGATCTTTAACAAGTAAGTCGATTGCGTTACCTTTATTTGCACAAAAAGCACTAAGGCAAGAGGGTGACTTATAGGGTGCAATGCAGATTGCCATGATATGCAGCTTGCCATGTGTAATGAAATACTGTTTGCCATGCTTACTCAACTGCAGCTTGCCATGTTCAATGAAAATTTTGTTTGTCATGTTCAATGAAGTGCAGCTTGCCATGTTTAATGCAATCAGATCGCCATTGGGGCATGTTGGTATGCAAATGCCAACGTCAACTGAAAAACTTTATATTCTATACACATTTCATGAAATGCACTTGCCATGTTTACTAAAAATGCAAACTTCCATGATTGTTGAAAAATGCAGTTGCCATGTTTACTCAACTATAGATGCCATGTTCAATAAAAATTCAGTTGTCATGTTTTATGCAAAGGGCTTCCAGTGAGGAGTGTTGGTGTGGAAATGACAATGGTCAGTTGAAAATGCAATGCAGTTGCCTTGTCTAGTTTACTGCAGTTGCCATGTTCAGTGTACTATGTTTGCCATGTTCAGTGTACTATGTTTGCCATGTTCAGTATACTATGTTTGCCATGTTCAAACAAAAATCTATTTCTATTTCCATGACAACATAAGGTGCTACAAAAAAGATCACACGATAGTTTAATGTAAAAACAAACAAAACTTGCGATTCCAGAAGAAATAAAGCGTACAAAGATGTTCATGGCTTTCGGTGGACGAATATACGCTCAAGGTGTGTTCCATTTTGGGCATGTCGGATTCAGAACCTGAAGACCCGGACAAAGGAAGGAACTACTTCGTGAAAGCCTCGATCGAACAAGGTGAATACTACTGCCAATGTTGCAAGTTTGAACGGGACGGCATTATGTGCTGTCACATACTGAAAGTAATGGACATGAACGCTGTGACACGCATGCCCCGCCATTTCATAAGGCGACGATGGACTTGGGACGCTGACGACACGTTTGCGCCGCAGACAAGAAACGCAGTTCTGGCTGTGCATGACGAGAGATCTGAGTCAACCATGGAAGCCGTGAGGCACGCCAGTCGACAAAGAACTATGCCGAGCTAATTGATGAAGCGTGCAAGAGTGATGAGACAGCGAGAGTCACAGAAAAACACAGGAAGGCCCTGAAAAGAGAGCTTGATGAGATCAAGATGAGGAAAGCTAAGGAAGCCTTACACCGGTTCCCCCGCACATCAAGTGTGCCTTCATCCACGGGCCATCATCCTAAAACTCGAGATAGGATCTGGAACATCAAGCACACAAACCAGGTCAGAACCCACCCTGCTCCATCACAAAGGGTCGCCCAAGAGAGATAAGGTACAAATCGGGATTGAGATTCAAGCAAAACACAAGAAAACGAAGAAAGGGACGGCAATCCGTAAGCAAAAGTTGGGGCATTGTGACATGGTCCTTGCGGACATTTTATTTTGTACCCTATATGTTGTGAACTTTTTTTGAATTTGGGATAATGACTCTAGAGGGGCTTCAGAAGTTGAAGGAGAATGCATTGAATGGATAAATGTAGTTGCCATGTTATTGGTACTTAATCTGCCATGTTATGGGTACTTGATCTGCCATGTTGTGTGTAGTTAATCTGCCATGCTATTTTATACTAAAAATATGCCATGCTATTTTATACTAAAAATATGACATACTATTTTATACTGAAAAATATGCAATGCTAGTTGCACTGGATCTGCCATGTTAGTTGTACTGGATTTGCCATGTTAGTTATGCTGGATCTGCCATGTTAATTATGCTGGATCTACCGTGTTGTTTGTACTGGATCTGCCATGTTAGCTGTACTGAAAATATGCCATGGTATTTGTAATGACTCTGCATCGCATATATTTACATGAAAAAATCGACGCGGTTTAGTGACACATATTGTGTTGTGTAAACCGCAGCAAAGGTTGTGGCTACATGATCAACCTACCATGCTAGCCGGTGAAGTTAGTGATGAAATAGAAGAAGCAAAACGTCCAAATGAACAACGACGATGACTTTCGCTAACCATGTCTGATGAACTACATTTGCCATGTTTTAAAACATCGTGACGCATTCGAAACAGCAAACGGGCGATACAAACGATGAAACCATAGTAATAATGATAAACATAAAAAACATATCTGCTGTCACGCCTAAGTAGGTTCACATCCACACATATATTACAGAATCTATTCAAATGTCGCTCACACACCACCACTACATAGTAGCCTACGGGGGGTTGCAGTCATAACATAGCACACAACCATAGTTTTTGACGAGAACAAAAGAGATAGTACCTTACATTCCTCGGCAATAGAATGTAAGGTATGCGTCCGGTGTGTATCGCCGCATGATCACTTGTACCTCTTGATGACTTTCTTGACAGTATCCTCCACAAACTCGCATGCTCCAGACCGCTTGTTGAAATCTTCATTCGTCAACCAGTTCCACGTGTAGATTTTCCGGAGCTCAACGACCGTTGCAGATGTGATAGCGGGACAAGTCCACCTTCCCACTTTGCAACGTATTCCAACGCAGAAAGCCACGGTCTGTCCCGCACAATGAAAAGAGTCGTGAACTCGCAAAAAGGATGTATATAGCAAAGTGATAGACTTCAATTCAGATGTAACAACAAAAGAGGGGTTGGATGGATGTAAATGGCACATGGAGGATGGGGTAGGAATACGTGTTCCCTTGCTTCGTAGTCTCCACGTACTCAACCGGAAATGTCGATCCGGACCTTTGAGTGTTCATAGTGACGGTTCCATGTCTCTTTGAGGTTGTTGATGAAGAATTCAGCATGCGTAGTAAGGTCTCGCATCACCGCCGAACGAATTGAATCAAGCACCTCAAAGCGTTGGTTCTTCAGGTCAAGACAAATCGCATAATGGTGACCACACTTGTCGTGTTGGTCATGTGGTGCAAGCTCCTGGAACATGGGGAACATGACCTGCATTTAAAAGTGAGGGAAATGAGAAGCAGAGTTCACATGAAGAACCGCAGAGGGACAAAAAAAGTAGAATCATGTAGACTGTTTGGTTATGGGTGGGGGTAGTTGAAAGAAAGTTGCCATCCATGTATGAACAAATTTTGCCGTGTATTTTTCTATGAAGTTGCCACACAGTTTGTACGAGAGGCAAGAAATCAAAAAGTCAGTTTGCACGGCAGCTATTGCCACATGAAACATCTGCCACATGAACAGAGTGCAGAAGATGGCAAAAAAACATACCATGTGAAAAAAAGTGCAAGCAGGGAAGGAATACTCACATATTTCTTCATTGTGAGCTTGAATTCACCGTGTTGTGCAAAATTCTTCCTCAGGATTTTGTGGTGGAAGTCACCACCCCATATTTTGCAGGTCACACTGTAATGCATGATTGTTTTGTCGGCAAACACATCCATATGATTGTTGATGTAGTCAATCCCGCATGCAACTACATTCGTCAACATTTTACCGTTTGGCCTTACGGACTCGGCAAGATCACCCAGGTGGACGTACGTCGCTCCGCACTGAATGACCTTGGTTCTGTCCAAACATGAGCTGTATGAAAACGATATAACATGAAAGAGTTATGCCTACTAAGTAAAAAAATGAAAGAAGTAAAACGTAAGCGGATCATGTATAGAAAGTACAAAAAAAGAAGATGAATGGTAAAAAAAGGAACAAAGCAAAATGAGAGATTATGGGGGTGTGGTCATTTACACTTTCAGCTCCTTCATGTGCTTGTTCTTGGACCTTGCATTTCCAAAACGCTTGACAATATCGCATACTGGGAGTGTTCCTTAGTGGCCCTGATTTCGGCTCGTAGTCTTCCGCGGAGGTGGGTGAACTACCCACCGCTGCCTCCACGTAACCAGGGTGGCACTCGATGGTATCCTCGGATACCGTGTCTGCGCAGCACGTTGGAACTTGATTGGCCTTGCCCTCGTGAGGTCCTCCTATGCAATGCTGCCTCCTCGATCCTGCGGTAAGCTTCATCAAGTGACGGTGAAATCTCCTCAGGGGTGGTTGCAAGTATAAAAAAAGTGGATTAGGATGCGTAGAAATCAAAAAAAGATGCATTGTGAGAAGGTAGGGTGCATTATGTGAGATGTATGAACAAAAAAGTGGGGAGTTGCCATGTGTGGTGCAACTGCAGTGGCCATGGTGTGGCAACTGCAGTTGCCATGTAGTTGCACTATAGTTGCCATCTAGTTTGACTGTAGTTGCCATGTCGCAGCAACTACAGTTGCCATGTTGCGCTAACTAAATTAGACATGTGCTTGCCGAGTGGGGAAAATGCAGCATGGAAACAAAAAAGTACAGATGGCATAGTGCAGCAACTCTAGTTGCCATGTGTAATGCACTGTATTTACCATGTGACAGAAACTACAGTTGCCATGTTGAATCAACTTCAGTTGCCATGTGGTTGCTCAAAAATGTGAAATGCAGCATGGCAGCAAAAATAATGTAGGTGACATGGTGCATCAAATCCAGTTGCCATGTCATCACATATCAGTTGCCCCATCATGATTGAGGACCCCCCCAAGAAAATACGATTGCGACAATAGTCAAACTACAAAGATGTATACAAGAAAATGATATAAGCACATGATAAATGTACCTTGAACTATCGGCTCTGCAAACTTGACAGCCTTCCTGCCCTCGACCATTGGCTGCGCCATCATTGCGGGCATGCCTCCCGGGAAAGCAAATGCAACTGGCATAGGATCTGGCACCACTGGTTCATCTTGACTGATGCCAAGGCTGAAGCTCGGTGGGGTGAAGGCCATTGGGTGCATCTCATGCCTACTTGCCGGACCACGAACAACTTGCGGGGCAGAATACAAAGGTGAAAGATCAACAAACATATCTGAATCCGCCTCTACAGATTGATCGGGCTTATTTGTAGGGCGGAGCGTATTGTCAGCGGTATGAGCCGCAGCTTTCTTGACAATCTTCTTGTTTGGGCTGTATGGGACACCCACATTGACTGGGAGCTTGGAAGTGCGCAGATTTAAGCTGGGGATTTCCACTGCGGGTAAAGGCACACTCTGATCCGGACGTTCACCTGCGTCACTCGTGCCCGGCTTGACACATGCATCAGTTGTGCTCCAGTCTTCCGGTTTCTCCATCGCATTGCTTGTGGCAGGTGGGGGGAACAGTGTGGACGCAGGGACATAACCAGAATCGTCTCTGCTGCTCCTAGCTACAGCCGGTGCGTTGGGTATGGCTGTTGATTGCTTGCGGGGGCTACGACTCCTAGGTGGAAGACCAGCACGCGAAATGGTCGCCTTAGCAGTATCTGCACCGACAGGAGCTGGAGCTGTTGTGCCAAGACTCTCACCTGTAGATGGCATATCATTGTGAACTGCCGCCTCAGCCGCTTCTGTCGTGGACACAGGAGTGTCACCACGCACGTGCTTGGTATCAGTGTTAGATGAGCAGGAATCTTCTTTGCTTAGGTTGGTCTCAGGAGCGTCCACTTCAACGCTTGCTGATGGGGTGGCATGGCTCACAGCAGCATCCTTCATTGCCAGAAGAGTTGGCACTATTTCAGCTGTCCTGGCAGATACCGACTCGTCACTCCCCGATGTACGGATGCCTGTTGTTCTGGCCTGCACATCAGCAGTCGACGGAGATGGTCGGCCACTTGCATCAGAGTTAGTGGGAGCAGTTGATGGTGCAGCAGCAGTATTGTCGCCTGGCGCCTCGTGAACATCTGAGTTGCCCCCTGTTGACAACTTTGAATGCAGGCGTTCGAGTGGGTCCTTAATGATATTCTTGGACCACAAGATAGTGGTCTTCTTCACCCAAAAAAGAAAGCACATGAAAAAGGTATTAAAAAATGAACAAAATATATTTGCCATGGTAGAAATCTTAAAAAAAATGAAAAACAAGTGGAAAAGCTGGTAGTTGCCATGTAAGGGGAACATGAGTTGCCATGTGACATAGTTGGCAGTTGCCATAAAAATCCATCAAGAGTTGCCATATTAGCCAACTTGAAGAATGATAAAATGATGAGCACTATGGGATGAGCACACAAGCCAATGATAAATATGGCGGTTGCCATTAGGTACAAGAAGAGTTGCCATTTGGCCTAGATGCCGCCCATGTAAAACCAATAGGAGTTGACATACACTTGAAAATGAAGGAAGAAATCATTTGGAAAAACAACAGTTGCCACGTGGGGGACGATGACAGAAGACCATGTGACAAGCTGAACAGTTGCATTGGAAAATCAAGAAGAAATAGCACTATGTCAATGAAAGCACGTGGAGAAACCTACTTCTTGACCGGCTTCCTCGAGTCCGCAACACGACAGGATCCCGGTGTTGGTCGTCGTCAGACGAGGAGAAGACCTGTGGAAGGGTGTCACCGCGATGGGGGCACCTTTGTTCAACCGAGCGAAACACGGGTTGGCGTTGGCGCTGTTTCAGAATCGCCGTCCACCAGTGGTCGGCTCGCTGCACGTATGAGATTGGGGGGAAAAAGGTGGCAATTGTCAGACAACAAACTCATTGCCGCACTTGACAAAAAACAAGTGCAGGAAAGGGATGAGTCTGTTCCAAGAAAATAGACAAAGCAAAAAACTAAAATTAAAGTCGAACCTCCTCCTGGCAGCTACGGGATCGGTCCTAGACCTCTTGCCAGGAGAACCCTGCCCAACATCCTCTGGAGCCCTCCCCCTCCTTGATGGCAACACCCCCTCGCCTCTCGCAGCCGTATGTTCTTTGACTTTCTCTGGTGGGGGGACATCTGTTGCATCCTTGCCCTTGTTATCACCTACGCGAACTTCAACATGTTTATCATCATCGGTGTCCTGTTGCACATTCTCCATGTCATCGTTGTCATCCTTGCTGAGGCCAGCATCTCCATCTAGATCATCTTGTGTGTCACCGGGCTCTTGGGAACTGTTGTAGTCATACCGGCCACGGCAACCGGTTGGCCGATGTGTATGTTCTGGGACAAATGAAGTGAACTGCCTCGCAACCGCGTCGCTGTCAGAGCCACTGAGGGACGTCCACCCCTCAACCAACTTCCCGAGCAAGCCGGTCATTCCGGATGCAAACTGCCCAATTAGATGCTCAACAGGTGCCCTCGCCTGTGCACGAAACAAGAAGCATCAACAACCACCCATATTGTAGTCACTTGCGCGACATCAACAAATAATCCACGGCAAACCATAGATGTAGATATTTTGATTACCTCAGTAGGGCAAGACGGAGCTGAGTGCACGTCCATCCACTTTTCAAAGTTTTGATGCCCCCAAACACGCTGTAGTCTATAGCATGCTTGGCAATCAGCTAGAAAAAACAAAAAAAATAGCAAGGATGTAAGAGATAGAAGGTAATTTTCAGCACGAATGAAAGAGTTCCCATGTGGAGTCAAACATGGATACAATACGCAGATAGCCATGGATAACAAAAAAGGTAGTCGTCCCTTATGAACCACGGACAGTTGCCTCATGTAAAATTTGTAAACATGCCATGTGGAGAGAGAAACCAAAACTAACCTGCAGTTTTCCATATTTGGTATCACCACCTTGTTCAAGGCAAGCACATGCTTGACAGCGTTGATAGTCCATGCGAAACAGACAAACTTGTGCGTGGCGGCGGGCCTCCTATCCCAAAGAAATCCACGGTGGACAGATCAAGACAATCGACATACATGAGCTGATTTAAAACAAATTTACAAAGAAAGAAATATCGAGTTGCCATCATGGGTACTTGTGTAGTAAAAAACAGGATAATCTATGTTCCCATAGTAATCAAGTTGATGTGCATGAAAAGAATGGAATAAAAGAAGAAGTTGCCTTACAGCGCTAGTTGCCATCATAGTGAGATGGCAATTGCCATATTGCTAAGATGGCGTTGCCATCATAGTGTGATAACAGTTGCCATACTAATATGATGGCAGCTTGCCATATTGTCATTATGATGATTGCCATCTTGTTATGATCAGGTTGCCTTGCATGAATAAAAGTGTGTTAAAAAGCAGTGTTCACAGAAAGAACTGGTAAAAAAATACCATTAAATGCAGTCGACAACCCTTTTGGTACATCTTGCTTGAGAATGCATCGTGCGAAAGTCGGCAATAAACTTACCCCAATTCATGTTCTCGCACATTTTTCAGATCCGCTTTGCACCACACAAAATTTCAGGGCAAAAAGGTTGCCGCATCAGAAATCAAATGGAAAAAAACATCGAAAACACTGGCAGACACTAGCTTTACACATGACATCGGAGCCAAAAAAGATTGAAGGAAAATAAAGTAGTAAAGATGGATCATTCACCATGATGGGGAAGCATTTGTTGCTTGGGCGAAGAGAAGTGGTCGGCGCGAAAACAGCTGAGATGAGGTACATGAGTAGCTTCATCTTGAAAACATCTCCATGCGTCGTCATGGCCTGCAGCGAATCTGCCAGTGCAGACGTGTTCGGCATGGATTCCAATCCAGGAAACAAACGAGGGAACAGCGCTTCCTCTATCTCATTATTGACCTCGTACGGGACTTTGATATGTCCACGAGGCACACCCAAAGTACAGAACACGGATTCCTCGTTCAACGGTAGTCTTCCATGTCCCGGAATCACGAATTCCCTGGAGGCGGGGTGGTAGATCTCACCAAGCCGCCGCATCTGAGGTTGACAAGGTTCGTGCACCGGACATCCATCGAGCTCAGATACCCATCTCAAGAGCTCCCTTCCGATCATCGGTGAATTTGTCGACCAACGCAATACCGTTCTTGGGAGGCTCATTGCGAATCGCTTCTTCTTCCGCAAAATACGATAAGAAGTGATCAGTTGTTGCCATGTTTTGCAATGTCATGAAATTTTAGTTCATGATGACGATTACGCAAGCTCGAGGTGCCAACCAGTAACATAAAGCAGGAGGAGGGCGGGATGTGTGGACGCTTACCTCATCACCCTCTTTTCTCCGTCCGATTGCCTGATTACGCTATGGTGGATCCATGAAATCGTCATCATCAATTTGATGATTGCCACGAGCCATTCTGCTGAGATAGGAACAGACCAAATTGTCATGGTGGAAATGTAAATGCAAGAGGTAGCAGTTGCCACCTAACGTAAAATGTCAACTAGTGAATGCAAAATATAACATGAACACACAAGCACCCTCCTATGATTGTCGAAAACATAAACGTGGCAAGTAAGCTGTTGGTTGCATTATCAAGTAAAAAAAGTGTACAGATGGTAAATGCACTTGAAAACATAAATGTTGAAGATGCCATGTTAGCCCAAGATAGTACGATAGATAGTCACAAAATCCTCCACATCACAAAAACTAAGATGCGGCAGCTCACACACTGTCCTAAAATACACCAATCAAATGCCACCTGCTCAGCGCGAAAATGTGCTAGGGTAAAATTGCCGTGCTGAAATGCAACACATACTACAAAAAAGCAATGAACCCACATCTAATCAAGAACCTGAAAATTACCACATTGTGTTCAGATATCACAAAGTCATTGTGGCAAACCAAAAAATTAAATCTGCGGTACAATGAATTTGCCACATTGTACCGACCGTAACATGGCAATGCACATGATGTGGTAAGCCAAAAACTTGCCACATGCAAAGCGTATGTATGGCATCTGACACAATTGATATGCAAAATTGGTTGCCACATTATGCAGCCAATTTGCCACACTGTCCTATCTGCATTATGGCAATAGACAGTGTGTTCACATTCCATTTGCCACATGAATATACTATCCAAGTGGCAACCTGCACACTTGATGTGCACATTAGTTGCCGTCCAGTGCAGTTGGCTCCTGAAACTGCATTGACTACCGATTTACTACACTTTACCATTAACACCGTGTGGTAACTATCACAAATCATTCACAAAAAAATTAGTTGCCACAATGAAAAAGAATGTTTTTGGCTACTATCACAGTAATTCACCAAATTAGTTGCCACATGCAAGAGCGTGTGTGTGGCAACTATCACAGTCATTCAATAAAAATAGTTGCCGCATGGGGAAGGTTATTTGTGGCAACTATCACAGTCATTTCAGTAAGTTTGTTGCCGCATGGGAGAACACGTTTGTGGCAAGTATCACATTTGTTCAGGAAGTTAGTTGCCATATAATCATGATAGTTAATCAAACTACCAAGTTTGCCTCATACTACAGTTTCAAAAACTAACTAACTAGATCTAGGATTCACTGGCAACTACAGTGACTTCAAATTCAACCTCAAAGTTCTCCCCCGAACTGATTGCAAACACCAATTCGAACCAATGCGCATCAAACAAACCGGAGACACCTGCCCAATCCAAAGGCAAGACTAGTGCGTGCCTCCGACAGCATAACCACATCGACGAGGCGCCGCCCAGCAGCGATTTAAACTACCCGGTACCACCAAAAACGGCTAGCAGACGACTTCGCCACCGGCGGGAACGCCGACGCATCGCCGAATCGCCTGAATCTCTACGAATATCGATCGAGGAATCGAACAGGGAGGGAAGGGCGAAATGTAGGAAGGGATTGCGAGAGTTGTAGCGAGCATTACCTTCACCCCGCAGGCGCTCCGGCGAAGCCGCTCCGTTCCGGCGACCACCGCCGATGGCCGCAAACACCGTAGATTCTTCCGCCTCCGCCGTCGCCTTCTCCCCTCGCCTTCTCCTCCAATGGTTTGAAGTGCGAGTGGGTTGTGCCAGTAACTGCGGTGCGGGTGTGAGTAAATGGAACCGTGAGGGAGAGGGGGCAGAGGTGTGCGACGTGTTTGACGTCAACCGCGGTCGGAGCGTGGCGCGCGGGCGCATAGTAGTTCCACCGCACGCCCCCGAGTGGCAACCGCTGATCGCGGGAGGGCAACCAACATGCGGGCGAACTGTCTCGCATACCGCACACGCGACTCGTCCTACGTGGCGCAGAAAAACGATCAGATTGTGCCAAGATTCATGCACAAGTTACCCAACGGTGATGCTGGCGTGTGGTCAAGATGGTTAACGCCCACACGTGTGGGCGTTAACATTTCCGTTAGTTTAATGTTTCCAACATCTTCTTGTGCAGTTCCACTAAAATATATGGTATCTTCAAAGAAGATCCCTGTTTGCACAAGTAGAGATAATTACGTATTACATTAAGAGTGGCATCAAATCAGTGGCAAAACAATATGCTCGTTCCAGCCGTAGCAATAAATTAAGATGCAAAACTATATAATTACTTGTGTCATCACAGTTCCAGTGTTTCCTTACAGCACCGGGAGTTGATTTTTGTTTTTCTTCCGCTTGTTCTTCCCCTTCATCACTTGGTTCAATAACAGACAAGCTTCGCCTTCAATGTAAGATTTGGCATGTCAATTAGGGAGCACAAATATAGTACTAAACTAAATTTTCTGATGAAAGTGGCAAAATACAGGCCCAACAGTTGTGACATATCCTTATCTTACCTCAATGGAATATTACGGTGCACATACAGATTGGAAGTCTTGTCTCCATTTGTGCAGTTCACTAAAATCAAGCAACATTATTGTACAAGTAGCAGAACATATGAAAGCACACTGCAGAATCATGTGAAAGAAGGCTAGTACTGACCTATCATGATGCGGAATTCAAACAACTCACAAGAAGAAGATCTGAACCAAATTTGCCAACACAGATAGGAAGTAAGATCTCCTCTTGTGCAGTTCCACTAAGAACAAGCAATCAAGCAACGTTGTCGGTGTGACATTTTGGTTGAACTGCACAAAGCACTCTTAAAACAAAAGTGTTTTGTGCAGTGCAACAAAAGGTCACAATGGCAACGAGGTGAAGTAGATAACCCTTTTTACACAGAGGTGCAAAGGAAACAATTAGTGGTCAATAACGGTGGATGACACAGAAGCCAACAAAAAGAAGCATCTACCTTATCTAAATGGGAAAGAAAGCAAGACAGTAACATTTCTCCAACGGTGGCATTGATTAATTTTAACATAGAGATTATATTAACAATAAAATTCTTTAAACATGTAATTTGCTTTTAACTGTGGCATTGCATCAATTTTCCACCGACATTATTAGAGGGTGTTTGTTTACAGGGACATTTTGGTGTAGGGACTAAAAAACACCGTGTCAGTCCCATCTAAACCAAACAGGGGGGACTTTTAGGGACTAAAAGTGGGCATTTGGGACTAAAGAAAGAATACCCCGAGGGAGTCTTTTTGGGACTTTTTCCAACAGTTGCCCCTGCCACGCGTCGCACCTTGTCTCTATTAGTTCATTACTAGGGGTAACATGGTCTTTTAGCATGTCATTTAATAACCTCTAGTCCATGTTTAGTCCACGGAACCAAGCGGTAGGGACTAGGAGTTTTAACCAAACAGGCCTTAGATTAACAACAACTAATGAGTTGCACTAGGCAGTGGGCCTTTTGAGCACCATGTGCATCTACCGATGTCTTGTGGTCATGCACAGATCTGTTGCGACAAAGAACAAACAACCAAGGAGCATATTTGTGTTGGTCCCAGTTTTGTTATCTTTAGACACCTTTCCCTATGTGAGCGCAACAAATCTAGTCCTGCTCAAACTCTACAGCCAGTCTGTACTAGTACTTTCGCCCCTTCCTTTCCTCTTTGAACCACGTCCTAGATTTATGCGATACAACTTTCCCCACTACTTTCCCCCATTCCTTTCCTCTTTGAACCACGTCCTAGATTCATGCTATACAACTTTCCCCCTTCATTTCCTCTTTGAACGACGTCCTAGATTCATGCTATATACAACTTTTCCCACTACTTTCCCCCACTCCTTTCCTCTTTGAACCACATCCTAGATTCATGGTATACATGCAGCTAGAGCAATGCATGTGGAGTAAGTAAATTATACCTTAAGGTTCTTGGGGCGTGGTTTGGTGGGCGACGGGACGATGGCGAAGAAAAAGGGGTCGGAGGCCCTCCCGCGCCGCCGCTGGGTGAAAGTGAAGAGCTACGCCGGTAGTGGATTCCCTCCCTCGCCGACGGCGACAGCGTTAAGCCTCCTTCCCTTCCCGGCGGACGGATCCTGCCGGCTCTTTGAGCAGCAGTGAGGGGAGAGAGAGTCCAACTAAGTCTTGTTTAGATCTGGAGAGGGCGAGAGAGTGTGAAGAGAGCAACTACAAGCGCTGAGGCTCCAGCGGCAGAGGGCGAGAGAGTGTGAAGAGAGCAACTTCTGGCGTTGAGGCTCCAAAGATGTATATATATCTTTGAGAGAGAGTGTGAAGCGTGCAAACCCTAGAAAACAAGTCTTGAGGCTGCAGCTTATACGTGATGAGGTGATTATACGGTCACTACGAGATCGTATAGCTCGTATCCATCCATTTGACCACCAAAGAGTCCTCCCGGCACAAATTATGCTCAAGTGTAGTTATCGAACCCGAGACCTCAAGTTTGATGGCGAATAGGCTAACCAGCTACACAATCCTCCGTTATGTTCAACGAGAGGAAAATAACCTTTATACATCCTGCATTCGTGTGACAAGCATGCCGTGTTTTTTGTTTTTTGTGTGTGGGAGTCATCGGGTTTCAATCATAATCGTGTCATGTGGCTTTGGTGGTAAGACTATCCATAGTGGTGCAGAAATAATGCAGCCTTAGTCACCTTACCTCTCTCCACGTAGTAATGTTGGGTCCCACCAATCGAGGGTGAAACAAACAAATTAATAAAAAATGAAAAGCACCAGCGGTGTATCTTACCTCACA
The DNA here is from genome assembly GCA_021605205.1 of Aegilops longissima. Classification (NCBI taxonomy): domain Eukaryota; kingdom Viridiplantae; phylum Streptophyta; class Magnoliopsida; order Poales; family Poaceae; genus Aegilops; species Aegilops longissima. Next base: position 445,142,310 of record CM038680.1, read on the forward strand.
CATCTCGCTATTACTCGGGAAAACTGTCCAATTGATCCCTCTGTTCGCTCACGTACTATTTTAAGTGAATCCTTATTATAACATGCACACAATTTTGGGCACTTGTATTCGACTTAAGCCAGTGTGCCACCGTATCTCGTATACTTACTACTCCCTCCGTCTAGGTGTAATAAGTCACGTTAGAAGGTGCAACGGGACCAAGGTGCATGTGTGTGTGTGTGTGTGTGTGTGTGTGTGTGTGTGTTTAACAGCATGTGTGTGTTAGAGAGAGCAACAGATCGACCTACTCCTACAGAGAGATGGTGTGTAGTGTACGATTTTAGCCGCGAGAGTCGGTGCATCCTCTCGTTCCGGGCGTGTCCGTAGGGACATCGGACAGCTGCCACGCCTCGCTCTGACCAGCCTGGCCCACCCAAAGCCCCTCCATTGCTCGTGCGCGCTTCCCGCCTGAAACGGTCAGCGCCGCTCCAATGAATCGGTGCCGCATTCATGCCCGGGCAGAGCGGACGCAACCTCTCGCTGGCGCAAGAGTGATGGTTGCTTCGTCCGTCCAACTTACTTTTGGGTCTATGTGATTTGACGGCTCATTGGTCTTTATTACTGAGGTGGTAGGACTGCTGGATGTCCCACGCTTTCGGCGAAAGGAGGTACTACTAGATTACAATTTTCTCCATTCTTACAGCGGAGGCGTGCAAGAGCAGTGAAAACACGCAGGCTCAGTGATTACATGGCCCACCTCACACTATCACCGTGCGACACCTAACTCTTTATTTTACATAGTACTCCCTCCGTTCCTAAATATTACTACTCCGTAGATGAGTCCCCGCGCGTTGCCGCGGAACAGCCGTATATCTCTCTGCGCAAAATTACCGATTTCATAGAACTAAAGAAAACTCTATAACCGCATGACAAATATGGTAGCCAAACTAAATAAACTCCCATCATCATTTAGATCATCCCACGTAAGGAAAAAAGATCAGCCAACTCCTACTGCATAATGGGATTATATTTTTCTTTTTGACATGTTAATGGGACTTAAAAGCTCACTTACATGCATGCTACCGGTGCATGCTTGCATGCAGACATGTTGATGTGATTTAAAACCCACTCACATGCATGCCACGATATTTCTACATGCTTGCATGTGGCTTAGTGCGGAGCCTCTCAACGTCTAGATCAGACGGCTAATATGGACTGATTTAGTTCATCTAACGACTACATTAATTTTGATGATGTGGCTCAAGGAGAGGATAGAGAATTCCTAGTAGTGGGGGCTAGCTATTACTAGTAGATAAGTCTTTGTAGAGATTCTACTACATATGGAACAAAATGAATGAATCTACACTTAAAATGCATCTATATACATCCGCATGTGGTTCATGGTGAAATCTCTACAAAGACTTATATTTAGGAACGGAGGAAGTACTAGTATAGTACGTCTTGTAATTTATCGATGAGATAAATTTGTACAATGCTATGAAGCTTCCACTTACATTACATGTATCTTGCGTCCAAGGTTGCCCGTTGCAACATTTCATCAAATACAAAGGAGACTAACATGCATGCTATTGCATCTCAATGATTGACATATCATAGCAAATATGTACTCCCTCTGTTCCAGTAAGTGTCTCAACTTTGTGCAAACTTTAGTACAAAGTTGTACTACTACTAAAGTTGACACTTATTTTGGAATAGAGGCAGCTAGAGAAAAAAAACGGTCCATGCAGTCCCTAGCCCTTGAACCATGAACCCTAACCAGGCTTCAATTTGCTGGCAATGTTCGAGCTTCCTAATAAATGAAGTTTGCAACCTTTTGACCATCGGATCATTTTGTGCAGTTTCACCAAAATCGAAATGAGCATCCCTGTGGCAAAGAAATTGAAGAAGCGTGATTAGAATAAGATTACTGGGACTAGTTGATGAGACATAAACTCATCACAAATACAGTACGTAGAAGCCAGAGAGGTATGTGCGGGGCAAAGAAGTAGAGAAATATCCACAGGGAGTGATGTGGGCAGCTGGAGCAGTGGTGCAAGCCGGCTGTAAAGGGAGTTGTACCTGAGGGGCGTAGCTCAACCTTGAGGAGCGCGGCGGGAGGGGGCAACTGCCCACGTCGCGGCAGTGAGCAAGGGACGAAGGCAACCTCACCGGCTTTGTGAGAGAGAACGGTGGGGACCCTTGATCGGGACGTGCCAACAGTGGGTTTTCGCCGTCGGCGACGGAGACCGCATCTACACTAAGTATCCACCCCTTCCCCCAGCGGACGTGATCCGCCGGGATGTTAGAAATGTGGCCACAGTCGTTTTGTGCGAGAGAGTGTGAAGAGAGCAACCCCAGCAAGCAACCATGTAGGCTGGCCCGTCCTGGCTGTGTATATAGTGGAGTCGTTTCCTTTTCTCTCCATATGAACCTATTATATTGCGTACGTGCCACTGAAGAAAAAAAACATTATTTATAAATGATGCGGCACCTAGTACTCGTTCTCCTATAACCTTGCGCTTGGCATCTCCAAAATATTAACCTTGCGATTGGCTCTTCGCCTCTTCGGGAAGTCGAGCAATAATGGTAGTGCAGTATATATCGTTATGGCTATATGAGACCGAATGAATTGCTGCACGTCCACCATGCGGGCGAGGGTCGAGGGGCGAGGGAGAGTGCTACATACGGAGCAAAATGAGTGAATGTACACTCTAAAATACGTCTATATACATCAGTGTTTGGAGTATGTACTAGTAGTTCATATTGAAATCTACTAAAGGACATATACATTCCAAACAATATGATATAATCTCTATAACCAAGGTAGTAGGTACGAGGAGTAAACGGAGGGAGTAGTAAATTTTTCTCCTCGTCCTGCAAGCCACCGCGCGCATGGGCGAGGGAGCGGGTGTAAGGAGGAGCAAGCTTCACCTCATCCTGCGAGCCACCGCGCCCGTGGGCGGGGGAGACGGCTACTAAGCAAGCTTCTCCTCGTTTTGCGAGTTGACGGGACACATCAAACGTACTCCAGTGTATAGAGCCTTGCCTCTAAGGTAGGCCCCACATGTTTTGCCTCTTTTTTTAATTTAACATAACGCGTCAAGTCACAATTTGTTTGTTCACCCGTGGTAGATGATCCTCCCTCCACCAAGTGGACACCCAGTACACGTGCCAAATTACCACGTGGGCTGCCTTTTTCGTACATAAATGAGCTCCACCGTGTACCCGCGCGGGTGTGGTTGGGAAAGAGACGGGAGTACGTGCGCCGTGCATGCACCTCTTCTCTTCGTGCACGTCCCCCACCTATGTAGGTGTGTATGAGAGATACAAACCGCGTTCGTGAGTGTTTTTGTTTTGGGGTGGGGGGTGCGGTGGGGGGTTGATTTCGTGAATTATTTATGGGAATTTGTGTCGATGACATCTCAAACAAAATTTTGCATGCAATGTGTGTGAAATGGAGGCCTATCCATATCATATATAAATGGTCGGGCAATCCACGAGAAGAGAGGGAGGGGTCATAGCTATCGATAAAGTCGAAGAGAGGATCAAGTGGGTGGGTGCGAGATCGATGAAGAGAGCCATCGAAATTGTGTGTGTGTGCAAGTCAAAGATATAGGGCGACTGGCCTACCGGAACGTTAGAGGGACATGTCAAGTTTGTGTGTGGCAGGGAGACATGACTAGAGCGCTCGATGTATCGGTGTGTGTGAGGGGGGGCTGGGGGATGGGTAGGCAGAGGCCTAACTATAGAGGTAGAACGACTCGTATATGTGTTGAGGAGAGACCCAGCTATGTCTTGAGGGAGATCGGTCGACATCCATACATAACTGAAGGACGGGAAATATGATGGGACAGAGAGAGAGAGTAGAGAGAGGGAGGGAGAGGGGTAGAGTGCTGGATGGGTGATGGAGTTGCTTCTCGAAGATGGTGGGAGAGGCCTACTAGACAAACTGAGGGTGGAACTGCAATGTTATCAATAAGAGTGGGGATGTGTTTCTGTGTGTGCCTGTGCGTGACAGATCTGTCGGGACGCATCCATGGATGATGAAGGGGAACCATGTGTTTGGTAAGCAAACCTAACTAGATCAGTAGATCAATTGTTGTTTGTCGGAGGAAGGGAGAGACACAACTAACAAGGTAGATCGATCAACACGTGGGTAAAAGCGAGTTATAAGGACCTAGCTAGCTATATGTATAGCGAGAGGTCGCTCGGTGTACGTCCATTTGTTAGAGGCAAATAAGGCCCAGCGATGCGGATAGACAGAGAGAATGGAGCTAGGAGGTGGTGCGAGAGGCCCAGCTACTAGCTAGATAGGGGAGGAGTGTGCGGTTGTGAGATCGATGAAAATAGGGGCGAGAGTTTACACGTGTGTGTGACCGTATGAGAGACACGAGGCAAGGACACATAAAGGAGGAGATTGAAGGTGTGTGTGTATGTTGTATGTAGGCATCGCTGTAGAGGTTTATCGATCGGTGTGTGTCGGAAAGGAGTTGTGGAGACTCTGGGAGAAAGACCTAAAGAAAAAAGTGAATGTGCCCGGTGGATAGAATGCCGAGGGAGGGGGAGGGCGAGGAGGGCGTGTGCATGCACGAGAGAAAGTTAGTGGTAGCTACAAAGGTTAGAGGATTGTGTGGGTGTAAGAGACTAACAAAGATCATAATTTGACATGAAAGCGGATTCATATATTTGAATAGGAGATCATAGTGTTTTAAACATTGCATGCATGAATATAGCAGTGATACACGTGTTGTGCACATGTTATACCATAATGTGATAATGCATGGCGTTTGCAACTCACAGCTAAATGCCGAACAATCTAAATCATACTATACATCAAACAATCTCACATTTTATTTGAATTTGTGATAATGTGTGGCATTTGCAGCTTACAACTAAATATCGAACAATCTAAACAATACTATATATCAAACATTCTCACATTTTATTTGAATTTGTGGTAATGTGTGGTGTTTGCAACTCACATCTAAATAATTGTAGGCGTAGGGGGCGGGGCACCATACATAATGTGATAAACACATTATACACATGAGACATGGTTTAGATTATGAAGATCTAGCTAGAGCTAGAAATGTAATGTGATTTGAAAACAAAATAAAGTGGATTCAAAAAATCGAGTTTGAGTTCATATAGTACACACAGTTCATATGTAACTCGAGACTAATCATGTGGTGTGCTGTGAAGATAATACAAAGACGATGGTTTAACTTGACAATAATGATGATTGTAGATCTTATTAAAACAGAGAAACAAATTCAAATGCTTTGACTTCACAACAATCATTACTGTAGATCTTATTCAAATAGAGAAATGAATTCAAATTTAGTTCATATTGAAGCGGTAGTATATACGTTTGGAATGCACTAAAACGTTCATTTGAGTAGTAGGTTGCATGCATTATACACGTAGCGAAATATTTTAATTGAACATAACATGAATTCAAAGTTTTGAATGACATTTGTAGTGCGCATTGATTTGGTACAGTACACGTTAGGCTTGTCCGGAAATTTCAACCCGCGCCTTGTTAGCCCGAAATATTTAAGATATATCTTTGTCTTGTTGTGCTCCGACAACTCCCTCCATCTCAACCGCGCCTTGTTATTCCGAAATTACCGCGCGCGAAAACTCCCACCTCCTGTGAAATCCCGACACGTGAAATGCCCGTGGTACCCCTGAATCGAAAGAACCGCCTCAAATCGGTGGGGGTACTTACGTAACTTACCCCACACTTCGGACAAGCGCGTCCCTAAGCCATGGTTCCCCACTGCCATCCCATCCGCCCACCCATTCGTACACCGAGGCCGCGAAAACCCGCGACGAAACCCCACACCCTGCTCCGTCCACCACCCAGCTGGAGCCTCTTCCCCTACGACGTCGTCCACAGCAACACCTCGACGTCCCTCATCCACCGTACCGGATGAGGATCCGTCGTTTATCTCGTCGTCCCGCCGGTTTAGCCACCCCGTCCTCCACCTCCAAGGAGCTGCCCCGATGTTCCCCTCATCTTTCATGCCACCTCCATTCCCACACCACCGTCTTCACCTGCACCACCAGAGCATCATCATCACCGTTTCCTCGGATGAAGCTGCGGCCTAATCGGCGCCACCAAAGAGGTTGTACACTAATCGCCGCATTTTCTTCTTGATTCGATCTCACGGTGCTGCCGGCGCTCGGTCCCGAGCCGACACGGTGCGGCTCCATCCACGGCGGCGTCGCCGGCCACTTCCTCCACGGCGTCGCTCCCTCGGCTGTGACGTCCACATCAATAGGAGCTGATGCTGCTTTAGCTCTCGCTCGCGCTGCTACTCTGCTCTTGCTCTCGGTCCCCTGCCTGGTCTGCTCTTGCTATTGCTCTTGCTCGCGCTGCTGCTCTCGCTCTTGCTCTTGCTTCCGATGCTGCTCCGATTTAGCTACACTTGATCGATTGAATCGACTTTTGGGTCGATCGATTTTCAAGGGGTGGGGGGCTCACTGGGTGAAGGAAGAACCAGCCACGCGGAGGGGGGGGTCACGGAGAGGTACCCCACTATCTATCTTAGGGTTCGAGGATGGGGCGGTTGTCACCGACGGTGGCGGGCGTTAGCGGGCGGTGGCGTGGGGATCGCCGAGAAAAGCTCGCACGGGGGGGCTAGAGGATGGCCGGGCGGCGCGAAACGGTGGTCGGGAGTGTTTTGGGGCGGGCGGGCGGCGCGTCGCCCGGCCATGGGCGGCGGGGGCTGTTGTTTGGCCGGTGGTGGCTGGCGGTTCGAGGGGGTAGAGGTTGAAGATGAACCGCAGCCCTTGATTTCGTATCCAACGGCTGCAAAATCGACCGACGAGATGAAAAGTCGATCGACCGACGTGTAGCCTCACCTTGCTAGTGCGTTCAGGTTCGACAGCAAAATTCAGTGTCGACGGGAAAATTCAGTTTCGATAGTTAAGTTCAGTTTCAACAGTTAAGTTCAATTTCGATAGTTAAATTCAGTTTCGACAGTTAAGCTTAGAGATGAGCGGCTGATGTATTTTACATCTAGCACTTTGTGGTTATGTATTTTACGTCATGTATTGGAGATGCTATTAGAATTCCACTCAGGTTAACATTGCCTGTTGTCTCTCTTGTCCTGCTTCAGCCTTGGCGTTGTACAACTCACCGGAGCTGCTCCAACAACGAAGCCCTCCATCATAGCGGAGCAATACCTCGGGCTCCATCTCCAAACGCCTAAGATCTTCTTCCCCTCCTCCGACAGCGAAGTCAGCCGGAGCATCCTCACCGGCCAACCCAATCACGCTGAGATCGACATGGCTTCGCCAAAGAGGTTGTACACTTGTTGCATCTCTTTTTTACTCTACATGTTATATATATTGTCCACTGAGCACACGGGTTTGTTCCTTTAGTGTCTCCTTGAAAGAAAAAACGTAGGAATTTTAATTTTCACTTGTCCTCCTTTTCAAATTCCTATTCATGAAGCACAAGACTAAGAGATAGTAGCATAATAACATTATAACCGTACATTTTATTGTGGTTTGACTTAATCTCACCATGCTTCTTTGCATCCTGTGATCTTCCAATTGTTGTGAATCAAAAACCCAGATTGGCAGAAATCCTGTGTTTTTAAATTCTCTGTTTTGCACGTGCATTCATATCCTATTCATGTCTATTTCCTATTCTTGCATTGTTGGAATCCTCCAATTCAAACGAGCCCTTACAAAATTACTTCTCTTACAGATAGTTGTCAAACAAAACCTTGCGTGGTTTGTCCCGCTCCTACTGCGTCGTTGTCCACCCCAGCTCAGCTGCTCCAACGACAGAAGGGTCCAGCACAGCAGGAATCCAGCCTCCAGACTGTCTTTCGCCGCCTCGGATCTTCTTCCCCTTGCCGCAGCCATGAAAACTGCATTACCATCATCAACCGAGCAGATGACCTCGAGGACTACACGGGTCCGCAAGAGAGGTCGCACTCTTCGTGTTCGCCACGTTATGCATCGCTTATATTACATGCTACTTTATCGTCCCGTTCACCGATTAGACTCGAGTCAGCTCCAAACTAATGGTCAAACTTGAGTTTTTAAATGGTTGTGGAGTACATATCGGGGCCGCAATCAATAGTATATATCTACTATCTGGTTAATCTCCGGTGTCTACTATGAGTTTCATGTTGGGTGGGAAACAAACAGTAAAGAAGCCATTATCTGTATTTTTAACTGAAGCCATTATCGCCTACTATTATTGGTTTTGGGTCTATCCACGAGTTGCTACCATCACTCGGATTTCTGCATGCACTCCTTACATAATCTCACTATGTTTTATTCCTATGCATGACAGTTATTTTAAACAATGGAACTGAACATGTAGAGCAAAATAGACGAGCCTTGCGTGGCAATAAAATTTCATGCAGACGTCGCTCCATGGTAGGCGCAAAGGCAGCCCCCCTCCACACATTTCGGATTGTAATCAAGAGGAAGATATCTGTTCTGAGGGGGATTCAGAAGGAGAAGACAACTCCTATTTACCCCCTGAGGTCTTCGCTCTAACTTGGCATGCTGATGTTGGTTATATCATGCATATGGTGTCTTGCATTGCTTACTTTATACATCAAATATGTCATCTGCTTAGTTTAGACATCCTTTGTGCGAATGCCATCTGTTTAGTTTATTCATCGTTTATGTGAATTATGCAACGCCATCTTGTTTAGCCAGCCATCATATATGTGAATTTTGCAATGCCATCCTTCTTTGCCAGTCATCTTATATGTAAATTATATCAGGCCATCCTTTTTTTCGTTACATATTACATTTGTCAACAATGTTAGTACATTCAACTGCTCTTCGTGTGCATGAGCCATTTGACACGGTGATGGAAAATTCTGGAGTGAAAACAAGGTCTTCAGAGCAGACTATGCTATCTGACGAAGCACATATCTCACTGGTTACGGATAGCTCCTCAGAGGAGGATTCAGAGACAGATGACCAGTCCTATCCCCCCCCCGAGGTGTATGCTCTAACTTGGCAGGGTTATGTTGCTCATATCGTGCGTATGATGTCTCGCATTGCTATGTCATTTGATTAGTTTAGACATGCTTTGTGTGAATGCCACCTGTTTAGTATCTAATTACCATATATGTGAATTATGCATTGCCATCTTGTTGCAAGACATTATATATGTGAATTATACAATGCTATCTTATTGCAAAGGCATTATATATGTGAATTATGCAATGCCATGCTGTTTAGCCAATCATCATGTATGTGAATTATATCATGCTATCATTTTTTTGTATTACGTGTTCCATTTGTCGACAATGTTTGTATATTCAACTACTCTTCCTGTGCATCAGCCATTTGAAGCGGTGATGGAAGTATCTGGAGTGAAGACAAGGTATTCAGAGCAGACAATGCTACCTGCTGAAGCAGACATCTTGCTGGTTATAGAGAGCTCCTCAAAGGAGGATTCAGAGACTGATGAACAGTCCTATTTCCCCCCTAAGGTCTATGCTCAAACTTGGCAGGGTTATATTACCCATGTCATGCATGTTGTCTTGCATTGCTTAGTTTTTACATCATATATGGATTGCCATCTGCTTACTTGCTTACTATATAAATCATATATTTGAATTATATCATGCCATCATGTTTACATAGTACATACACATCATCTATTTGAATTATGGCATGGCAACCCATTTAATAAAGACATCATATAGTTATATCATATCATCCTGTTTAGTGTTTACAGTCATCATATTTTGAATTATGGCATCTATCCGTGAATGTATGTGAATTATGGCATGCCAACCTATTTAATAAACACATTATATAGTTATGTCATGTCATCCTGCTTACATAGTCTCATATTTTGAACTATGTCTTTCCATCTTTTTAGTTAGCCATCATAATGTGAAATTGTGTCATGCTATCCTGTTTAGTTAGCCATCATATATGTGAAATTGTGTCATGCTATCCTGTTTGGTTAGACAACATAAATATGAATTATTCCATGCCCTCTTTTATTCCCCACTATCCATTGCACCTGCTCATCATACATTGTCTATACTTTCAATTACTTTTCTTGTTTATCACCATTTGAATTGGAGAGCGTGATGGCGGTATCTAAGGGAGTAACAACACGTCTTGAAAAAGATAGTGCTACCAGTTGATGTAGATAGAACCACGGTTGTACTTGCCCAAGGACCAGATCCACCACACATAACCCGCACTCTACAGATTGTACCCCTACCCGCTTGGATGAAAAACCAGCTACACCCCTTCTAACCCCAACCCCGGCAGATAGTAACCCAGTTCTAGTTGACACAGCACCGTCTCCACCATAGAGCACCCAAACACGAGCAGTTAGTAAGGGAACTGCAGTGCCCAAAGCACGAGGACCACCACTCCGAATCCCAACTCAACGCTTAAAGGAGAAGAAGATTTGTTCTCAGGCCAGGTTCTGTAGCTATGGTTCATACTCCTTTGCTCTTGCATTACTATATTTACTCATACCAACTATTTTCAAATTTGAAGGATGGAATTGAAACTCCAATGGCGCAATGTATGTTTTAAACCTGTTTTTTAACTGGTTTGTTGTTGTAACCTGCTCTATGTTGATTTCAGTTTAAATTGAATAAACAGTTATGTTCTCATGTCATGCACATTACAAGTGTTGTTATTGCTCTATAGTTTCCCACACTTATATTCTGTCTATTCTGCTTTGTCTTGAACAAATATTATTTGAACTGTGTCTCTATCTTGATTTGGCAACAAAAACTAGAATGATATAGACCATAAAGTGACCATGGTACATAGATATATGTTTGTTTCATGTTGTTATCCTGTCCACTTTACTACTGAACTCATTTACCAAAATGAGTTTCATATACAACATGGTAAACATGTGATGTGACCGCTTGTTTCTCTTTTAGAATGCGGACAAAATATTGGAGAACAATACGCGTTATCCAATGGTAAAGGAAGTAATGCAGATAAGGTTCAAGATAGTGAGACATCCTGTTGGTCTCCAAAAAGCTGATAAAACTATCTTGACGACGGTGAGAGAACCCAAAAGTCCTGTCTTGATGTAGTATTCGAGTTCTCGGCCACTCTGGCCGGCACAAGCTCTTGAACTCGCTGCTGAATCAGTTCATCTTCTTGAGTCTCAACTTCAAGTTGAAAGACATCGATAAGATGTGCTGACAGAAGTCAAGGACCGAGGAAGTCCTGCGAAATTCAGATGCATATTTCTGGCGCAATGACAAGCTACCGGAGGATTTAAGCGCCAAACAAGAGAAAGTTAATATGCTTGCTAAGCATCTTGCCAGCATTATGGGTACCCAAGATATTGTTTCTTGAGATCTTCTGAAGTGGTTTCAGTTCTGGATTTGTTTTGCTTCGGCGTTTATTTGCGCTGGTCGCCAACTTTGACAACCAGTGTATATGATATGCTGCTTTGTTCCCTATATTTGCACTAGTGGCGAACTTTGATGCCCAATGGATGTAATATGTGTAATAGCCGTGATAGCCTAGCATAAGTTGCTTGCTTATTTATTTCCTTGTTGTCTTGTTTATTTGTTTGCTTGTAGTCGCGCTTCTTTTTCCGCGGTTTGCTAGTGGCTGCAATAACCTATTTTTAAAACTAGGCAACAATAACCATGGGCTAATATTTACTGTAGTGACAGTGGGCCTCCTACGGGCCATAGAAACAGTGGGCCTTCTACGGGCCATAGAAACAATGGGCCTTCTACGGGCCGTATCATCAATGGGCCTTATACGGGCCGTATGATCGATTGGCCAAACATGGGCCAATAACAGGCCGCATTATGGCCGTAAATGGGCTAGAGTTGGAATCGTCCGTTCATGGGCCGGCCATAATGGGCCAACGTGAATAGGCCATATTTGATGACGCTATGAAAACGACCCAACGTATTAACGGACCACAAACGGGCCGACTGTAACCACGGGCTGAATTTGGCCCACAAGCAGAAAATGACAGTAACGGGTCGTAAGTAAACGAATGCTGGAAATGAGCCAAGGAATAAATGGGCTCTGAGAAGGCCGAAAGGTAATATGGGCTGGAAACGGCCCAACGGAATAACGGGCCGTTAATGGGTATAAAGTGATACACTGTTCATTACGGGCGCCACCACGGGCCGTTAATGGGTGTAAAGTGATACAATGTTCATTACGGGCCAGTTTCACCACGGGCCGTTAGTAGGCCAAGAGTTACATAGGGCCTCATATGGGCCGAAAAACATCATGGGCCATACATGGGCCAGAAGTGAAAACGGGCTGGAATCATATTGGATGGCCCAGATGACGCTACTGGGCCTAATTCGGATAGGGCGTAATGGGCCTTGGGTTAGCGGGCAGTAAATGGGCTATATGCGAACATGCCGTTAACACGCTTTCCATGGGCCGGCCCGCCACCTTTTGACCAAGTCAAACGGGCCGGCCTTTTCACAGGAATGGGCCTCTATTGGGCCGTGCCATTTGTCGACGTATCATAGGCTCCTTCTGTCCAATGAGTGGATGACATCTGTCCCAACGATGAGCCGACACGTGTTTCCTCCAGCCAATGATGATTTTACACGTGGAAAATCCCCATTGGTCGGGGCTGTTAACGGGTTATCGGATCCAAAACCCGACCCGATAGCTTAACGGCGTTCGTTACGATGGATGCCACGTGTCGGTCACCCTTGACGAAAGCACTTCTGTGACGCGCGATTTATCGTCATGGAAGTGGACACTTCCGTGATGATAATTTTGGTAATGTCATGGAACACTTCTACGATAGCACAGGTATGACTATCTTGATTCTGTCATAAAATCATCATGGATGTACATGCATGACAGAAAACGCGACCTACTGTGACAAACACATATCATCATGGAAGTGTATTTTTTTGTAGTGATGCCTTGTTATTTTCACGCCCACCTCGGGTTTGAAGTTTTTCCCGAGCGGCAGCGTCCTCTTGCATCCGAGCTCCAACGCCGAACTGCATTCGAGGTATTTTTTGCAGCCGAGCCCAACGCCGGACCGCTTCCGAGCCCCAACGCCGGAATGTATCCGAGCTCCAATGCCGGACTATATCCAAGCTCCAACACCGGACTGTATCCGAGCTCCAACGTCGGACTGTGTCCAAGCTCCAATGCCGGACTGTATCCGAGCTCCAACGCCGGACTGTGTCCAAGCTCCAACGGCAGACTGTATCCGAGGTGTCATAAATCACCTAGGTTCAAAAAAGTTAAAGGAGTTTAGCCGAGCTTAATGCCGGAAATGCCCGCTATGGAGCCAGCCACTAGCGCCCGAGCTTTATGCCGGACTGCTTCCGAGGTGGTGCACTACCCCGACTGCGGGACGATTTTTGTCAATATTTTTTATTGGTGCAATTTATTCTCTGCCAAGATATATAGCCACTAGCCCTCAAGGTGTGTATCAGTCTAAAACCCGAGATGCACCTGAAGGATGACATAAGACCTCTGATCCTAGTAGCCCCTGAGACTCGGGTTGATTCGCAAAATCAACCTGAGGATCAACTCCTAGCTCGGCAGAATACTTCGGGACACAAAAAGCGGTGTGCAAAGTCCTCGAGACTCAGGTTGGGTGCGGCCGACCAACCTGAGGATCACAATCTCCTCGAAAACTATATTGCACTTAACTTTTCTGCATTGGATTACCAATGCAGTAGCCTCCCGAGAATTGGGTTGGGCAACATGGCCGACCCTAGGATCGTACCTCCTCGGGAACTAGTTCAACTGTCATGTATGTTTTGACAATACCGAGGTGGGGTTCGGCAGAAAAGATGCCGAACTGTAGTTTTATAAACGAGTTTCACGCCGAACACCTCAACCAAGAGAATGTCCTGCTTCCTGAAAGGAAAACATAAAATATGTGAAAAGATGTTATAAGCTCAAAGGCCAAAAACATGCGTAAAAACTTTACGTCTAGATTGAATCAAGCTGTTTTGGTGCCAATAAAAAATTGGTCTTAAAATTGTACTTCCGTCGTGCTTTGATATGACAAATCCGATCTCTAGACTTCAAGTGGGTCAACCTTCGGCTTCAACCTCCCTATCCCAAAGGCGGAGTGTTTCTCAGGCCAGTTTAGCGAACTAAACACGAGCGGCTTTAGAGAGAAATCAGGCTACCCGGCTATTGATCATACACCTGAGTCGATAAAGGAGTGGTAGAAAAAAAAATTGCAACGACTAAGAAGAAAACTGCTCATATTAATTTAAGAGCCCCCAAGTGATTTGGCTAAAAGAATTTTATCTATAATGAGTGTACATACCGAAGTACTTGTATCATATCTGTGTTCACCCGAACTTTAAACGCGTCTTAACCGACCGTCGGCTTCTCCCTCTTCGGTCAAGGACCGAAAAGTGTTATGTACTCCACCTGTCGAGAATATCAATGGTGTTTCCGATAACCAAGCAATCAGGCCATAAGGCTGTAACAGACAAAGCGCGCTCAAGGAACTTATGCTATATTACTGACAAAGTGTAAGAAGCATCTTCAAAGAAAATAGTACCCCCACCGATACCTTTCTTCGGCGCTCATTGTTACTATGAGACTTGTGCAATAGATTTTTTGTACTCATGAGTTCCGTTGTGTGCCAACCATAATTGAAAACAGTAAGAGCGCTAGCTTTCGGCTTCACCCAGTCTGAGGTCCGGCTCGGATGACCCGATCGTGACAATCGTAGAGGTGCTCCCTTTACTCCCTAGCCGAACAATCGGGAAAGTAGGGGTAAACACAGGAGCGAGGCAACCCAGCTTGCAAATCGCTTAAGTCAACATGGTGCATATTGTGGCGTAATACACGAACAAGGAACGAAGCCGTACAAGTATAATCATATGCAAGGGGAAAGGCTTCGTAAAGGAAGCCCCCAAGTAAATGGGGTATTTTGATTTGTGTGTTACAAACAAAGTTTTGACAAGGAAGTTTTTCACATACAACTTTTTGCCAAAAAGGTATAATGCTTGGTCGAACCGAACAAAATTTAAAACTGAAAGTTTTTTAGCATGAAAGCGACTTAGCTGGTTAATGTGTTCGGCATTGATGACGCAGTCCAAGCTTGATGCAGGGCAAGGTTCCAGCCCCCAGGCTGGTCCCGAGGTGGGCGAGCGGAGAGTTCGGCACTCCGAAAGGGTGAAGCCCCCAGTCCAGCCGCGGTGATGGAGCAGGTCGGCGGGTGACATCGGAGTCTCCGGCTGAGTAGCTAGGTTGACGAAGCAACGACGCGGGGTTGCCAACAAAGGGCAGCGCGCCAAGGTGACAACACAATTTGGTCGACGGAGGCGACGGCGCGGCTGAGTCTAAGTCGATTGGCTGCATAGATAAAATAGTGGCAACCAAAAGTAATGACAGATAATAATTTATAAAAAAAATCTTCTACTTAAATAATATAAGTGAAGTAAAAAATAAAAGGAATATGGACGGAGCGCCGAGGTTGCGGCGGAGCAGAGATGTCGATGCAGGGCGGTCATTCGCGGGGCGACAGCATCAAGCGGATGCTATTATCACCAAGTTAGTCGCGAAACTTGAAGCCGCCAGCAGACGATGCTGACCTAGGGCGGTAACGGCGAGGCCAGGTTGTACGCGATAGTGACCGACCTGTGGAAAAACATAGGCGACCGAAGTAATAAATTCTTAAAATTGTTCGTACAACATTAGTACTAGGAAAATATCACCTAGATGTTTAATGTGAAGAGGATAACATGGACAAGACAAAGCCCCCCTTTTTTTAATCATCCTCGATTGAAGTGCCACAACTAGCAGCTCCTGGATTCACGCCGCTTTGAGCCGGATTGTTCTTCGCTTCGAGTAGCACTAGTTGTCGTGTCTACTAGCCTCTTGCTAGTTGTTCGTACGGACATATCATGGTTTGCTGAACTTTCCGTGGTACGCGGAAGCAACGGAGCTCGGTCACCGGGCATGGCCGCTGCCGCAAAATCTCTTCTTAATCTTGGTCTGATACTGCGGCCATAGTACGAAGCGCACAATAATAACTTCAAAGAAATTAACTACTGCAAGATAATCTAATTGAAAAAATAGCACCTGATCGGGTGTTGGTTGAAGATCCCATCGCGCCATGATGACACCTTAGCAGGCTCTCAATGAAAGCACCAATGTCGGTTCAATATCCGGCGTATCTCATAGTAGGGGTCCTAAGCTAGGCGTCTTCGAGCGATGGTAACATGGACACGGGGTTTTACCCAGCTTCGTGCTCTCTTGATGAGATAATACCCTACATGCTGCTTTTGATTGTATTCATATGGGTGTAGTACAGAGTACACGTATCTACCACGAGATTGTAGTAATGAATGAGATTGTCTATTGACTAGCCTGTCCCTGGTTTATATAAGACACCGAAGGCCTAGGGTTTAGGAGAGTCCTTGTCTTGGGAGCCAAGTCTTGTGGAGTCTTCCTTGTATGCGGCAGGGGTTGTCCGAACTGGCCCATGAGTATACGGCCATGGGGTTCCTCGACCCAATCCAACTGACCGGGAGATGACATGGTGAGTACCCCCTAGTCCAGGACACCGTCAACTGCCTCTGTTCCTAAATATATGTCTATTTAGAGATTCTAGTATGGACCACATACACAATAAAGTATAGTCTGAAGGCTAGCACGCACCATTCCTCGCTTATGATAATCTAAGGCCAAAAAGAAAGAAGGCTCACACCATAATAATACATACCCTTTTTCCTCAATCGTCAGATGTATATAGATGCATTTTCGAGTGTAAATTCACTCATTTTGCTCCGTATGTAGCCTATATTGGAATCTCTAGAAAGACTTATATTTAGGAACGGAGTACGAGGTAGTATCATGTATGACATCTACATATCTAATTTAGCAGCCAGTAGTAGAATCATTGTGCGCACAAAGGGATTACCGGTCGAAAATCCTAGCAAAGCACGCCGGCAACACAGGCAATCCGAGAGAGAGAGAGAGAGAGAGAGAGAGACGCTTACAAGATCATAGCAATGCCTCGGTCCAGATCTTGGTTGGCCAAGTGTTAGATCCGGAAGAAACATCGTCCTTGTAGTTTTTGCTACCGCATAACAATAAAAGCGACTGTTAGTATATTTGAAGTACATCGGCGGTGATGCCGGGCGGGTTTAAAGGTGACAAGTACCTAGGCCGTGGCGGTGCTAGGCATCTTGCCATCGGTGGGAATCAGGTTAGAAACGCTAAGGGTGATGACACTGCTACCGGCTGTCGTGGTCCGTAAGGAGATCCGAACCGTCGAGTAGGGTGTTTGTGGAGCGGCTCGGTAGGGTGGACTACGAGGTGGGCGGCGGATCTGACCATGGACAAGGGCGTAGGTAAAGCTGCTCCGGTGGTTGGGTTAAGGATGGTGTCGATGGTGCGGATCTGCGGCCATGGACGGGGCGTCAGAAGCTGCTCCGGTAGGTTGGATGAGGGTGCGAGGAAGCGGATCTGAGGCCATGGACTTGTGAGTTGGCAAAGCGGCCCTGGTAGGGTTGAAAATGGTATAGGCGAAGCTACTCCGGTGGGGTTGACGATGTTGTCGGCGAAGCGGCTCCTGTAGGGTTGAGGAAGGTGTCGGCGAAGAGGATCAGAGGCCGTCGACGGGGGTGTCAGTGGGGTGGCTCCGGGGGAGGTGTGGACGAAGCATCTCTGGTGGGGAGTACGAATGAGCCGTTGCAAATGCGTTGCGTTTGACGAGAATACCGGCGAAGCAGATCCGGCAACGTGGACAAGGCCGGCACTGAATGGGTTGTGGTACAGTGGTGGATGAGCAGTCTACTTGTTTCTAGGGGAGGTGGGAGGGGTAGATGCGGCCGCAGAAGTAGATCCGCGAGGTGGACGCCATCGGCGATGAATGGGCTCTGCACGCGGTGGATGAGCAGCCTAGGGTTTCGAGAGGGGATGGGAGAAAGGCCGATGAAGTACGGACGGCATGATGTGAGATGCTCTGGTGCTGTGGAGTTAGTCATTTTTGCGGGAGGGGGAGGGGAAATGGGGGTGCCGTGTAGTGGGGGGAACCGGAAGTTACCAAAGTGGCCCCGACCTATTATGTAGATGAGGGCGGTATTGTAACTGTTGGTCTCCGTGCACCAAGGACAAAAGGGGAATTTCGCATGCTAAAGACTAAGGTGGCAGAAATTTTAGAAGGAGGCAGGAGATTTTGCTGCCCGTGGGATCGTTTGTATCCAGTTTCAACTAATTTTGGACCGTGCTAGCGGGAAGGTCATGCGAGACTGTGTACACGGGGCACGCATCAGCAGTTAATAACTGGTGTGTCCACCCCAGAAAAAAAGACAATAACGCGGGATGATGCGCCGATAACTTGGACGTTCACACGGGCACAGCCAATCGTACGAGTGTAGTGGCGCGTTCACAAAAAAACGGATCAAATGCTCAGCCTATGTATTTCTCGTGTAAATAGATAATTTAGTGCAATTGGTTATTTACTTTAAACATAATGCATTGACGTGTTAGTGTAGAGGCGCACAAAAAGAAGTCTGCTACTTAAAAGTGTTACCTCATATGATTACATAGCCTCCACTTCATAAATTGCGTACCCGTTGAATTCATATATGAATATTACATATATTACTTCATAATAGAACCTTAAATCATCCAAGACAAATGATTTTGAATGTAAGAGTAACAATGGTGCATGTACATGATAGCTACATTGGTTTGAAGAAACATCACTGTAACTTTAGCATTCACAATTGAAAAGGTTTATTTAAATAGAAAAAAATGTGATATGTGAGTGTCCAATCTTTATAGTGTTGAATCGATATTGTACCTTTGGCCACGATACGAAGTAGATATTGATTTATGTAACATCCCAAATTTCCCATTTGGAATGTTTTACAATTATAGCTAAGCATCTATGCATATTGTTTGAAATTGAGTGACATTTGAAGTATTTCAGAAGATTTTGAGTTTGTTGGATATTGTATTCAAATTGGCAGTTGAAATTTATTTCAAAACAATGCCCGACAAATACTTGAGAAAAGTATGAGAGGAGTAAACATGACACTCCAAAATGTCGATGAAAAACCTTGCCAAAAGTTTGAATTCAAATTTGATTTTATTTGGGATTTTAGAAAATGTTTTTTTAAGTTTGAGTTTTGCCTCGAAAATGTTCAAATTGTAGGAATATTCCCGATCATTTTGATATATATATGTCCTATATAAAAATATATATTTAATATATTATCTCTCCTCTCCTTAAATTCAAAAAAATAGAAAAAGAAAACCCCAGCGCCACCAGCCAACTGCCCACCCAATAGCCGAGGCGGCCCACCAACAAAGCCAAGCCAACCGCCCACCAATGAGCCAGCCCACCGCCGAGCCGCCACCAACCCCTTCTCCTCGGTCGCCTGACCCAACCCCTCCTCTCTCTCCCATCGACGCGCGACCCCACCCTCCTTCTTCCTCCCCACGCCACCGCGTCGTCGCCGCCTCGCCGGAATCCCGAAGATCCCGGGATCTCCTTCTCCGATCCGCCCCCTCCTCCAAGTCGACGCCCCTATAAATACTGCACCCCCTCGACCCATTTCCCCATGTTCCCCCTCGCCAACCCCTCCACCTCATCCGCAATCTCTCGCCGGAGCCCGACGCCGCCGCCGCGCCATTGCTACCACCCCGCCGCCTCGAACCCCCGAGCTTCACCGACACCACCACCGACCTCCTCGCTCGCCAGACTCACGCGACGCCTCCGCCGCCTTCCCGACCACCGAGCCACCAGCGCCGTCGCCGCCCGAGCCAACGCCGTCGACCGTCGCCGTCGCCGCCACCATGGTGAGTCACCGGAGACCCCGCCACCGTCGATCTAGGATCTAGGGTTTAGATTAGATTTAGCGAAGGGTATGGTTTATTTTAAAGATCCGGTTTAGTTACGGTTTTTATTTTGGTTTAGTTAGGCCGCCCGAATCGGTTTATTCCCTCGGGCGCGTTTTAGTTATTTGACGCCCGAGCGTTAGGTAGGCCCGTTAGCGCCAGTTTTCCTTTTATTTATTTATTTTCGTTTCTATTTTTAACAGAATAGTTTCAGTTTTGTAAAATCCATATCTTTTAGGTTACTTAATATTTTTAGTTGATTCTTTTTTGTTAGTTTGCAAATTTGTTGTAGTTTCTGCAGAAAATATGTTTAGTCATGTATAAATTATTAGAAATTGTTTTATTTTAGTTTTAGATAGATTAGTATTTCTGCTATAAAATGAGTTAGGATTATTTTATTTTAGTGATTCTTTTTGTCACTACTTTGTTTTGACCTTGCCTAACCGTAGGAAATTATTTGGGTATTTTAAATTTAATAAAAAATTAATTTTAATCAAAATCATGTGTTTCTTATTTATTTAACTAGCTACTGTTTTCCTATTGTTTTCTTTAGTAAATAATTTTATTTTTCATATGTTATAGTTTATTTTAGATTAGTTTCTGTACCTTTAGAACATGAACTTTTATTTACAATAAATAAAATTTTTGTTTTATTTTTTCTTGCTAGGATTGTTATAGGCATAATAGGAGTTCTATAATAGCTTTTGATGTGATTCTTTTTGCTCCTAGTTTGCATGATGTTTTCCCTTCTGTTAGTTAGCAAAACCCATGCTTAAGTTCTGTTAAGAAAAATTTGGTTGTGTAAAACTATTTCTTAGTTGTTGTTTGATGTGGTGAAAACATTGATTTGGATTTCTTCGAGTTTTTCTTTGGGTTTTGGTTCAATTGTTTTGTGTGTTATGTTAGTATACCGTTATGTTAAGTGATTGTATGATTTTATGCTTATACGATTGTTATTTGCTTCGGTAGAATTTCCGGAGTGCGAAGCTTGCTATTACGAGTCCCTAACTTTCGAAGACCGTCAGCAAGGCAAGTCATTTGACCATGTTTATTTTTACAATACCTATGATTTTATTGCATTAGAATTATACCTCCCCACCATGCATGCAGTAGGTGAATTTTAAGTTATGTTCTTGAGTAGTATCATGAGGTAGGATGAAACCAATTCCCCTTGTTACCATGGCCCGGGACGAAGTAGTTTATTTTGCTATGCTCAGAGACGGGTTGGTTGAGTGATTCATAAGGGAGATGTGAGAGTCAAGATGATGACAACCCCATGACTTCAAGATCAAGATGGACTTCAAAATTCACTCATTGGGTGGAGGACGGTTGACGGCACCTGAGAAAACCAGCGGTTGGTCGGGATGCATGGAGAAGCGCCATGACATCTTGCGGAAAGCTTCACCCAGCCACGAAGAGACGGATGGATACCCCATTGACCGAAAGCTTACTGCAGCCGCAAGCCATTATGGGCTCGCTTGGTCAACCCTAGTTGTGTGACTCTGGCGGACGGTGCTACGAGATGTAGAAGAACGATAGGATTGGATGGGTACCGCAAAGGCGGAGGGACTCTTCTGAAGACCCTGTTGCTCGTCCCCGCCTTCAAACACCGTGAAGTGCGAAGACTTAAAAGGAGGGAACGATTCTTGCGGGTAAAGTGCGCAAACCTCTGCAGAGGAAGATCTAATCGGTTAGCCGTGTCCCCGCTTACGGACAAATTGAGCCTCTGGAAACTGGAGTATTTCGGATATCTCAACACCAAATTTAATAAATTAATTGAGGGGGATTATTTAATAATTGGGAATGAGACATTGGTTGGCGGAACCATCTCAATAACTACCAACATTTTGTAGTATTTGCAAACAAGTCATTGTTGTAGGGAAAAACTGGCTTTTTCGCAAAACAATGAAACTTAGAGCCCCACAGCCAAATTGCATATAGTGTTAGTAATTTTTATTGTTGTTCTCTATTCATGACTTGCCAGCATATTCAAAATGCTGACCTACACGGCTGCAACGTCTTATGTTGCAGAGGAGTATTCCGATCAGGAGTGAGGCTACGATCCACGCTTGGCGATTGCCCTATGGAGTCGGATGGACTCGCTATTTCGCTCACGCTTCCACAGCTTTATTTAGTTTATTTCTCATGAGTTGGCCTTGGCCAATTTATTATTTTGTAATAAAGACTCGATATGAGAATCGTAATAAATTCAGGTGTGATTGAACTTTGAATCTTTGCATCAATGTACTGTGTGCCAAAGATGATCTTGGGATGGTACAGCTACACGTAGACTTGACTGCTTTGGTCGGGTCGCTACAGAGATGGTATTCAGAGCACACGCTGACCGTAGGGACGAACCCCTAGGATCGGAAAGCCATAGGAAGAGACTATTTATTTTATGTCCTTATCATTCCGTAATTCTCCCTAGTTCATTTCTCGACTTCTCTCCGATTTTCAACATTCTAGATGGTCACGAGTTCACCCCAGCTTTGCTACCGAGTTTTGCCACCAGATGAGACGATGCCTCTCGGCAAGAAGCTGGTTCATCGTGAAGAAGCTGAAGATTGCTCTGCCTCAATCATCGGAAGCCTACCAATGCACTTCCGACGGATACCCGCCATGTGATTGAGGTGCACATTCCAGGAGGACCTTCGAGGACATTCAGAGCCCATTGACTTTGAGTTTATCGATTTCAATTGGATCCTCGGAAGAGACATGGCGATTTATCGTGCACTTGGACATCTCCGAGAAGAGTACAGGCCGAGCTCGACCCATCGACTCGCCATGATTTCTTGCAGAGCTAGGAATGGAGATATCATCCGCACTGTGAGAGGACGACTCCATTCTCTCATATGTCCAAGACTTGGAGTGTCTCCTCAGAAACGGAGATCCGCACTCGCCAGAACTCAAGGTACACAGAGGCTGTTGTTCCGTGAACTGAACCGGAGGAGAAAGCACACGCAGACTTCCTTGACTATGAAGAAGAAATCAAGGATTTCATGGAGAGAGTCGACAAGCTGAAGATGGATGTTGCCGCATTAGAGGAAAAGATGGACTTGGGAGAAGACCTTTTCCGAGTGGAGATGACGGACCCTCGTGAGCAATGACCAGGATTATGAAGAGAGCTCCACCAAGAAAGCCGCAAGAGGAGGCGCCGCACTGAGGACGCCACACCGAGGACGCCGCACTGAGGACGCAAGGATAATTGATGAAGACATTTAGTCGACCGCCATGTTATTTTATTTTTTCGTCGATCGCTTAGGCCGTTATTTTCGATTAGTCGTGAAATTTGTAATCCGAGATTGAACCATGTTTGAGTTGATTGAATAAATGATTGGTGTGATTATGATTGTGCATTCATATGGGTAGTGATATTTTCTCATTAGACCCTTGTTCTATTCTAATTTTCTCATCCACTCCAAAACACCAGATGCCTCCGAGACGTGACCCGGTCTCAACTTTCCGCCGAGCTCACCCAGCTGATCCAGCAGCAGAATGCCCTCATGCGATGCTCATCCGTAACCGTAACAACAACAACAACAACAATCCACCGCCACCACCCCTATTGACAACTTGACCCGCTTCCTAAGGCTGAATCCGCCAGTGTTCTCTAGCAAGACCGAGCCGATTGTGGCGGCGATTGGCTCCGCAAGGTCGGAAGGAGTTAGCCACCGCTGGATGCACAGATGCAGAGAAGGTGCGCTTTGCCGCACATCGCTTGATGGACCTGCAGCCTCTTGGTGGGAGAACTACACCGCCACTTATCCCATCGCCACCATCACGGGATCAGTTCCAAGAAGCTTTCCGCACCGCCATGTATCACCGGAGCCATGAGTCTAAAGAAGCGTGAGTTCCGCAACTTACGCCAGGGGAACCGTACTGTGGGGCAGTACGTGGATGAGTTCAGCAAGTTAGCCCGCTATGCCCCGGATGATGTGACCACAGATGCCGCAAAACAGGAAAAGTTTCTCGAGGGACTCAATGACGAGCTGGGAATGCAGCTAATGGTGGCTACCTTCAACAACTACCAGGAGCTGGTAGACAAAGCCACCATACTTGAAGGCAAGCAGCAGCAGATTGATAGCCGCAAGCGGAAGTATGGCCAGGGGAAGTACAACTCTGGAGCTCAGCAGAAGCCCCGTTATGCCCCATACTCGGGAGGGCATACCCATCACAACCATGGAGGACATAATCATGGAGGACATAACCATGGAGGAAATGGAAACAACCGCTACCCCGACAACAAGACAGGCAATGGAAACGGTAATGGAAATCAGCATCGCCCCGCCTTGCTCGAAGGATCTGAGTCACATCACCGCTTCAAGTGCCGTAAAATAGGGCACTATGCCACCGACTGCCCGGAGGCCAAGCAGAGGAATGGAAACGGCAATGGAAGCTCAGCAAAGAAGCCCAACCCTTTTCCTCGTGCTCGTGTGAACCACATTGACGTGGAGGACGCCTATGATCAGCCGGATAATCGTGGTTGGTAAGTTTTATTAAATTCACATCCAAGATTGGTACTCTTTGATTTTGGTGCAACGATTCATTTATATCAAGGGTAGTTGTGGAAAAGTACGGGTTGCCCACTAGAACCCTTAGAAGCCATCTTCACGCCGGTTCGCAGAGGAGAAATGATGGCGTGGCTTAGGCTGTCATGCAACCTCAACATCGGAAACCATAAATTTCCCACAGACCTCATAGTATTGGAAACCCGCACCTTGGATGTAATCCTAGGCATGGATTGGTTGACGAAGTTTGAAGGAAACATAGATCGTGCTCAAGAAGACGATTCTCGCCACCACTCCGGAGCGTAAGAGGATCAAGTATGTATCCGCACGTATCCCGATGAAGAATCAGTGAATTCCCTCACGGAGTTGTTCAGAGGAAGTGCCGAGGTGCAAGATTTTCCGATGTGTTTCCGGAGGAATTACCAGAATGCCACCGACAGAGACATTGAATTTCTGATTGAGTTATTGCCCACACAGCCCCAATATCCAAGAGACCCTATTGGATGCCCCAAACGATTTAAAAGAGATCAAGAATCAAATTAATGAGCTATTGGAGAAGGGATATATTCGCCAAGCTCGCCACCTTGGGGAGCCCCATTCTTTTGGTAGAGAAGAAGGATGGAACCACGAGAATGGTTGTGGATTATCGCTCGCTGAACGACGTGACCATCAAGAACAAGTACCCTCTGCCGATGATTAATGATCTATTTGATCAGCTAGTTGGAGCCAAGGTATTCTCCAAGATCGATCTTCGATCGTGGTATCATCGCTTGAAGATCCGTGAAAAGGATATACCCAAAACAGCATTTACCACTGTGTATGGTTTATATGAGTATACCGTCATGTCATTCGGATTGACTAATGCCCTGCATACTTCATGAATTTGATGAACAAGGTATTTATGGAATATCTGGACAAGTTTGTCGTGGTGTTCATTGATGATATACTGATTTTCTCCAAGAGCATAAGGAACATTTGCGCCTAGTTCGAGAAACTCCGAGAACATCGCCAGTATGCCAAGTTCAAGAAATGTGAATTTTGGCTGAAGGAAGTCGGATTCCTCGACATGTTATTTCAGGAGAAGGAATAGCAGATTGACCCCACCAAGGTTGTATCACCACCGATTGGCGATCGCCCACCTCACCAAGGAGATCCGCAGTTTTCTCGACTCGCAGGATATTATCGGAGGTTTATTGAGAATTTCTCGAAGATTGCCAAGCCCATGACCGAGCTGTTGAAGAAGGACGCCAAGTACATTTGGACCGAGGATTGTGAAGCCAGCTTCCGTGAATTGAAGAAACGCTTGGTTACAGCCCCAAGATTGATTTTGCCGGACATACACAAGGATTACCAGTATATTGTGGCGCTTCTCGCCGTGGACTCGGAGGAGTACTCATGCAGGAAGGAAAAGTTGTAGCTTATACCTCCGCATAGCTCGACCTCACGAGATGAATTATGCCACACATGATTTGGAGTTAGCAGCCGTAGTGCATGCACTCAAGACTGGAGACATTTCCTTATCGGAAACCGCTTGTGATGTTTACATGGATCATAAGAGCTTGAAGTATATTTTCACGCAGAAGAGTTGAACCTCGTGCAGAGGAGATGGCTAGAGTTAATCAAGGACTATGACATGAGATTGCATTACCACCCAGAAAGGCTAATGTTGTAGCAGATGCTTTGAGCCGTAAGAGTTATGTGAATACTCTTATAGCGGAGGATTACCCAGAGTTAGTCGATGACCTCGTAGATCTTCGATCGGAGATAGTTCCAGAGGATATGTTGCAACTCGAAGTTCAGTCCACTTTGGCCGAAAGAATTCGACAAGGAAATTGATGAGATAAAGAAAAGGATGAATGAAGGAAAAGCTAAAGGGTTTCGTAAGGATGAATACGGAGCTATATGGTTCGAGGATCGATTTATGTACCCAATGATCCCGAACTCGTGAAGCTAATTCTTCAGAGGCTCATGATTCACCGTACTCGATTCACCCCGGTAACACCAAGATGTATCTGCATTTGAAGGAAAGTTTCTGGTGGACAGGTATGAAGAAGGATATTGCCGAGTACGTAGCATTATGCGATGTCTGCCAACGAGTAAAGGCGGAACATTAGAAGCCAGCAGGGTTACTTCAACCTTTGCCGATTCTCGAGTGGAAATGGGAAAAACTTGGAATGGATTTTATCACAGGATTACCCAGACTCGCTCAGTTATGATTCCATCTGGGTAGTGGTTGATCGATTGACCAAGGTAGCTCATTTCATTCCCGTGAAGACTACCTATACCAGCGCTAAGTTAGCCAAGATATACATGACCAGGATCGTATGTCTGCATGGAGTTCCGAGGAGTATCGTGTCAGATAGAGGAACACAATTTACCTCAAAGTTTTGGAATCAGCTGCATGAAACTTTGGGTACGAGGCTGGAGTTCAGTACAGCTTTTCATCCGCAGACAGATGGACAGACCGAGAGAGTCAACCAGATCCTGGAGGACATGTTGAGAGCTTGTGCGCTAGACTATGGGTCTAGCTGGGATGATAATTTTCCATACGCGGAGTTCTCGTACAATAACAGCTTATCGCACCATCAAGATGGCCCTTTCAAGCTCTATACGGAAGGAGGTGCGAACACCATTGTCGTGGATGGTGTTGAGATCAAAACTTTTCGTCCCGATCTTATCGAGATTCAAGAGAAAGTCAAGCTGATTCGAGATAGACTCAAGGTAGCTCACCGAGGCGAAGAGTTATGCCGACAAGAACGCAAGGAAGTAACTTACGAAGCGGGAGACCGGCATATCTTCGTGTGTCCCACTTCGTGGAATCAAGAGGTTCGTGTTAAAGGAAAGTTAGCACCCGGTTCATTGGCCCCTACAAAATCCTCGAACGTCGTGGAGAAGTTGCTTACAAGTTGGAATTGCCGAAGGATTGTCCGGAGTTCATGATGTCTTCCATGTTTCTCACCAAGAAATGCCATGCCGACATGGCCAATATTCCGCTGAGAGACACAAGGCCCCTAGAGGCCATACAGCTCGACAAAGGATCTGACTTATGAGGAGAAACCCGTCCGAATTCTCGAGATCTGCGAACAGAGTCACCCGCAGAAGATCATCAAGTTTTGCAAGGTGTCAGGAGTCATCATTCCGAGGAGGAAGCCACCGGGAGCGAGAAGAAGACCTCCGCCGAGACCACCCGCACCTATTTGTTAGTTAACCCAATCTCGAGGGCTAGATTCATCTTAAGGTGGTAGGTTTGTAACATCCCAAATTTCCCATTTGGAATGTTTTACAATTATAGCTAAGCATCTATGCATATTGTTTGAAATTGAGTGACATTTGAAGTATTTCGAAGATTTTGAGTTTGTTGGATATTGAATTCAAATTGGCGCTTGAAATTTATTTCAAAACAATGCCCGACAAATACTTGAGAAAAGTATGAGAGGAGTAAACATGACACTCCAAAATGTCGATGAAAAACCTTGCCAAAAAGTTTGAATTCAAATTTGATTTTATTTGGGATTTTAGAAAATGTTTTTTTAAGTTTGAGTTTTGCCTCGAAAATGTTCAAATTGTAGGAATATTCCCTATCATTTTGATATATATATATATATCCTATATAAAATATATATATATTTAATATATTATCTCTCTCTCCTAAATTCAAAAAAATAGAAAAAAAAAAACCCAGCGCCACCAGCCAACTGCCCACCCAGCCTACGAGGCGGCCCACCAACCAAGCCAGCCAACTGCCCACCAATGAGCCAGCCCACCGCCGAGCCGCCGGCGTCAACCCCTTCTCCTCGGTCGCCCGACCCAACCCCTCCTCTCTCTCCACGACGCGGACCCCACCACTCCTTCTTCCTCCCCACGCCACCCGCGTCGCGCCCGCCTCGCGAATCCCAAGATCCCGGATCTCCTTCCCGATCCGCCTCCTCCAAGTCGACGCCTATAAATACCGCCCCCTCGACCCGCTTCCCCACGCTCCCCTCGCCAACCCTCCACTCGCCTGCAATCTCTCGCGAGCCCGACGCCGCCGCCATTGCTACCACCCCGCCGCCTCCCGACCCCCGAGCTTCACCGACACCACCACCGACCTCCCTCGCTCCGCCAAGACTCACGGACGCCGCCGCCGCCTTCCCGACCACCGAGCCACTCGCGCCGTCGTCGCCGCCTCGAACCGCCATCGCCGTGCCGCCACCGCCATGGTGAGTCACCGGAGACCCCCGCCACCGTCCGATCTAGGATCTAGGGTTTAGATTAGATTTAGCGAAGGGGTATGGTTTATTTTAAAGATCCGGTTTTAGTTACGGTTTTTATTTTGGTTTAGTTAGGCCGTCCCGAATCGGTTTATTCCCTCGGGCGCGTTTTAGTTATTTGACGCCCGAGCGTTAGGTAGGCCCGTTAGCGCCAGTTTTCCTTTTATTTATTTATTTTCGTTTCTGTTTTTAACAGAATAGTTTCAGTTTTGTAAAATCCATATCTTTTAGGTTACTCAGTATTTTTAGTTGATTCTTTTTTTGTTAGTTTGCAAATTTGTTGTAGTTTCTGTAGAAAATATGTTTAGTCATGTATAAATTATTAGAAATTGTTTTATTTTAGTTTTAGACAGATTAGTATTTCTGCTATAAAATGAGTTAGGATTATTTTATTTTAGTGATTCTTTTGTCACTACTTTGTTTTGACCTTGCCTAACCGTAGGAAATTATTTGGGTATTTTAAATTTAATAAAAATAATAATTTTAATCAAAATCATGTGTTTCTTATTTATTTAACTAGCTACTGTTTTCATATTGTTTTCTTTAGTAAATAATTTTATTTTTCATATGTTATAGTTTATTTTAGATTAGTTTCTGTACCTTTAGAACATGAACTTTTATTTACAATAAATAAAAATTTTGTTGTATTTCTTCTTGCTAGGATTGTTATAGGCATAATAGGAGTTCTATAATAGCTTTTGATGTGATTCTTTTTTCTCCTAGTTTGCATGATGTTTTCCCTTCTGTTAGTTAGCAAAACCCATGCTTAAGTTCTGTTAAGAAAAATTTGGTTGTGTAAAACTATTTCTTAGTTGTTGTTTGATGTGGTGAAAACATTGATTTGGATTTCTTCGAGTTTTTCTTTGGGTTTTGGTTCAATTGTTTTGTGTGTTATGTTAGTATACCGTTATGTTAAGTGATTGTATGATTTTATGCTTATATGATTGTTATTTGCTTCGTAGAATTTCCGAGTGCTGAAGCTTGCTATTACGAGTCCCTAACTTTCAAGACCGTCAAGAAGGCAAGTCATTTGACCATGTTTATTTTTACAATACCTATGATTTTATTGCATTAGAATTATACCTCCCACCATGCATGCAGTAGGTGAATTTTAAGTTATGTTCTTGAGTAGTATCATGAGGTAGGATGAAACCAATTCCCTTGTTACCATGGCCGGGACGAAGTAGTTTATTTTGCTATGCTCAGAGACGGGTTGGTTGAGTGAATCATAAGGGAGATGTGAGAGTCAAGATGATGACAACCCCATGACTTCAAGCTCAAGATGGACTTCAAAATTCACTCACTGGGTGGAGGACGGTTGACGGCACCTGGAGAAAACCAGCGGTTGGCGGGATGCATGGAGAAGCGCCATGACATCTTGCGGAAAGCTTCACCCAGCCACGAAGAGACGGATGGATACCCCATTGACCGAAGCTTACTCATGCAGCCGCAAGCCATTATGGGCTCGCTTGGTCAACCCTAGGTGTGACTCGGCCGGACGGTGCTACGAGATGTAGAAGAACGGTAGGATTGATGGGTACCGCAAAGGCGAGGAACTCTTCTAAAGACCCTGTTTACGTTCGTCCCGCCTTCAAACACCGTGAAGTGCGAAGACTTAAAGGAGGGAACGATTCTTGCGGGTAAAGTGCGCAAACCTCTGCAGAGGAAGATCTAATCGGTTAGCCGTGTCCCCGCTTCTTTACAAATTGAGCCTCTAGAACTTGGAGTATTTCGGATATCTCAACACCAAATTTAATAAATTAATTGAGGGGATTATTTAATAATTGGGAATGAGACATTGGTTGGCGGAACCATCTCAATAACTACCAACATTTTGTAGTATTTGCAAACAAGTCATTGTTGTAGGAAAAAGCGGCTTTTTCAAAAAACAATGAAACTTAGAGCCCCACAACCAAATTGCATATAGTGTTAGTAATTTTATTGTTGTTCTCTATTCATGACTTGCGGCATATTCAAAATGCTGACCTACACGGCTGCAACATCTTATGTTGCGAGGAGTATTCCGATCAGAGTGAGGCTACGATCCACGCTTGGCGATTGCCCTATGGAGTCGGATGGACTCGCTATTTCATCTACGCTCCGCAGCTTTATTTAGTTTATTTCATGAGTTGGCCTTCGCCAATTTATTATTTTGTAATAAAGACTCGATATGAGAATCGTAATAAATTCAGGTGTGATTGAACATTGAATCTTTGCATCAATGTACTGTGTGTGCAAAGATGATCTTGGGATGGTACAGCTACACGTAGACTTGACCGCTTTGGTCGGGTCGCTACAGAGATGGTATTCAGAGCACACGCTGACCATAGGACGTAACCCCTAGGATCGGAAAGCCATAGGAAGAGACTATTTATTTTATGTTCTTATCATTCTGTAATTCTCCCTTGTTCATTTCTGACTCCTCTCCGATTTTCAACATTCTAGATGGCCGCCGAGTTCACCCCAGTTTTGCTACCGGAGTTTTGCCAGCCAGATGAGACGATGCCTCTCGGCAAGAAGCTGGTTCAGATCGTGAAGAAGCTGAAGATTGCTCTGCCCTCAATCACTGGGAAGCCTACCAATGCACTTCCGACGGATACCCGCCATGTGATTGAGGTGCACATTCCAGGAGGACCTTCGGAGGACATTCAGAGCCCATTGACTTTGAGTTTATCGATTTCAATTGATCCTCGGAAGAGACATGGCGATTTATCGTGCACTTGGACATCTCCGAGAAGAGTACAGGGCGAGCTCGACCCATCGACCTCGCCATGATTTCTTGCGAGCTAGGAATGGAGATATCATCCGCACTATAGAGGACGACTCCATTCTCTCATATGTCCAAGACTTGGAGTGTCTCCTCAGAAACGGAGATCCGCACTCGCCAGAACTCAAGGTACACAGGAGGTGTTGTTCCGTGAACTGGAACCGGAGGAGAAAGCACACGCAGACTTCCTTGACCATGAAGAAGAAATCAAGGATTTCATGGAGAGAGTCGACAAGCTGAAGATGGATGTTGCCGCATTAGAGGAAAAGATGGACCTGGGGAAGACCTTTTCCGAGTGGAGATGACGGACCCTCGTGAGAAATGACCAGGATTATGAAGAGAACTCCAACGAAGAAAGTCAAAGAGGAGGCGCCGCACTGCCGCCACACCGAGGACGCCGCACTGAGGACGCAAGGATAATTGATGAAGACATTTAGTCGACCGCCATGTTATTTTATTCTTTTAAATCGATCGCTTAGGCCGTTATTTTCGATTAGTCGTGAAATTTGTAATCCGAGATTGAACCATGTTTGAGTTGATTGAATAAATGATTGGTGTGATTATGATTGTGCATTCATATGGGTAGTGATATTTTCTCATTAGACCCTTGTTCTATTCTAATTTTCTCATCCACTCCAAAACACCAGATGCCTCCGAGACGTGACCCGGTCTCAAATTTCCGCGGAGCTCACCCAGCTGATCCAGCAGCAGAATGCCCTCATGCGATGCTCATCCGAACCGTAACAACAACAACAACAACAATCCACCGCCACCACCCCTATTGACAACTTGACCCGCTTCCTAAGGCTGAATCCGCCAGTGTTCTCTAGCAGATCGAGCCGATTGTGGCGATGATTGGCTCCGCAAGGTCGGAAGGAGTTAGCCACCGCTGGATGCACAGATGCGAGAGAAGGTGCGCTTTGCCGCACATCGCCTTGATGGACCCGCAGCCTCTTGGTGGGAGAACTACACCGCCACTTATCCCATCGCCACCATCACATGGGATCAGTTCCAGCAAGCTTTCCGCACCGCTCATGTATCAGCTGGAGCCATGAGTCTGAAGAAGCGTGAGTTCCGCAACTTACGCCAGGGAACCGTCTTCAGGGCGAGACGTGGATGAGTTCAGCAAGTTAGCCCGCTATGCCCCGGATGATGTGACCACAGATGCCGCAAAACAGGAAAAGTTTCTCGAGGGACTCAATGACGAGCTGGGAATGCAGCTAATGGTGGCTACCTTCAACAACTACCAGGAGCTGGTAGACAATGCCACCATACTTGAAGGCAAGCAGCAGCAGATTGATAGCATAGCGGAA
Organism: Aegilops longissima; assembly: GCA_021605205.1. Classification (NCBI taxonomy): domain Eukaryota; kingdom Viridiplantae; phylum Streptophyta; class Magnoliopsida; order Poales; family Poaceae; genus Aegilops; species Aegilops longissima. The sequence goes on from CM038680.1 coordinate 445,174,945, forward strand.
GTATGGCGGGGAAGTACAACTCGAGCTCAAAGTGAAGCCCGTTATGCCCCATACTGGAGGGCATACCCATCACAACCATGGAGGACATAATCATGGAGGACATAACCATGGAGGAAATGGAAACAACCGCTACCCCGACAACAAGACAGGCAATGGAAACGGTAATGGAAATCAGCATCGTCCTGCCCCGGCTCAGAAGGATCTGAGTCACATCACTGCTTCAAGTGCCGTAAAATAGGGCACTATGCCACCGACTGCCCGGAGGCCAAGCGGAGGAATGGAAACGGCAATGGAAGCTCAGCAAAGAAGCCCAACCCTTTTCCTCGTGCTCGGGTGAACCACATTGACGTGGAGGACGTCTATGATCAGCCGATAATCGTGGTTGGTAAGTTTTATTAAATTCACATCCATGTTGGTACTCTTTGATTCGGTGCAACGATTCATTTATATCAAGGGTAGTTGTGGAAAAGTAGGTTGCCCACTAGAACCCTTAGAAGCCCTCTTCACGCCGGGCCCAGCAGAGGAGAAATGATGGCAGGCTTAGGCTGTCATGCAACCTCAACATCGAAACCATAAATTTCCCACAGACCTCATAGTATTGGAAACCCAGCACCTCGATCTTGATACTAATCTATCGACTGGCTTCTTTCTCAAACACACACACACACACTACCCGACACCGAAGGAGTAGGGCGGCACCTCGATCTTGATAGTAATCTATCTACTCCTCTTTCAAACACACACACACACACACACACACACACACACACACACACACTCGCTAGTTGTGCCTCTGTGCCTACTGCGCACACTCTCGATACGTCTTTATCTCCCTCCCCCTCCCCCACCCCAACAATGACAGCAGAAGGATGACAACTCAATCTGATCGTAATCTGTCAATTGGTTTCTCTCTCAAACATTGTGTCTCTGTGCCTCGCCAAGAGCCCCCTCGATATGTAGACTTCTCACACAGCACAGCTGTAGTGATGATGACGCTGAACCCATTGTGCCTCGTTTTTACCGGCCTCATGTGATAGTTTTCACCCTGTTTTCTGTTAATTAACAAGGCAACCTTTTCTTTGTTACTACTAGTGAATCCGAAATCTTTCGGGGCAGACATAAAATATATCACTTCAACCCAATTATCGCAGTAACTATTTTAAAAGAAACTAGCTAGATGCCCGTGCGTTGCACGGAAAATCAAGATGCATTTGTATGAGTAATTTATCTTGTGAGAGAAAAGGATGAACGAGGGAAGGCGTATTTGCGAATGTGGAGAGGGGTGTGGGTAAATTTTTGCAAAATTTGCCATAGTTTTCTTCCTATCCGTTAGATATAAATCCGACGGCCTATATTGCAGGATGGCACGCACACCATCATCACCAATTCTGTTTTCTACTCCCTCCGTTCCTAAATATTTGTCTTTTTAGAGATTTCAACAAGTGACTACATATGGAGCAAAATGAGAGAATCTACACTCTAAAATATGTCTACATACACATCCGTATGTGGTAGTCCATTTGAAATCTGAAAAAGACAAATATTTAGGAACGGATGGAGTATAAGAGTACACATGGAGATATATTAGCAGCATGGTCTACAACAGAAATGTGCTGGACTGGTTAGCGCCGGATGCTCGCAACGCGATGACATGAGTTCGAATTCTGTCTTTAACTTTAGATTTTTATATTATATATTACTTATTTAATATATACTTCTTTAAGCTCTTGTCTTGACAAAGGAACCCACAGAGTACTTAGTATACAAGATTAAGGATGTACTTGTTTCTTTTTAACTTTTTGTACGAAGCTGTAGCCACCCTGCAAGTCACATGTACACTGTCCATGCAATTAACTTTTTATAGAGGGACAATCATACACGCAATTAACTCAAATGGATTGGATGTCACTCTATTATTTCCAGCATAAGAGCATCTCCAACGGCAGCCGACAAATTTCCTCCCGTTTGCTTCCACGGAGGACGACATCAAACGCCAGCGGCATACATTTTCACAACTCTAACCAACCAGATTAAATTCGTGCAAACACGGACTGATTTCATATAAGCATGAAGGATTTCGTATAAAAAAGCCGGATCTTCATATAAACATGATGGATTTCATTACATTTACATGAACTAAGCGGTGCCAATCCGGCTATCTTGGTATAATTAATGCTCCCTCCGTCCGGAAATACTTGTCCTAGAAATGGATGTATCTAGACTTATTTTAGTTATAGATACATGCAATTTATCCATTCTTAGAACAAAAATTTCCCGCCAGCTAGAGAGGGAGTACATAATCTAAATGGCCACCACGGATCCCTTTGTCTTCCTCATGTCCGACAGACACTTTGCGGGGTCGACGAAGGTCCTCGGAAGAGACGAAGAAGCAAAGAAACCACCTGAATGCGCAGTCATCGCCTCGGCGGTGGCCTTCATGGGACCCAAGTGGCGGCGACCTCCCGTGTTCTACTTCTCCTTGATGCTGGTGGCGGACACGGAGAAGCTGGCCACCGACTCGTCATTGTCCACGCACCCGGCTTCTGTCTCTGCCTGAATGGCGCTGCCGCAGGCATGGGAGGCACGGTACGACGCGGCAGCGACGACGCCCGTACCGGTGTGCTCGCCGCCGTGCCGGCGTGGAGCAACTCGCCACTCCTCATCGAGCTGAACTAGAGCGGTGAGTTGCTGAACCACGCGCCTGCTTGGGGCGGCAACTGGCTCCGTCGGGCCAAGCGAGGTTGATGAAGCACCGAGCGGCCTCGCCCATATCCGGAGGGCTCGGCGGGCCACCCAGCCGGGTAATATGCCGGAGAACGGCTCCTCGGAAGCCATTGGAAGAGTGGAGAAATTGGTGAAGGCGGAGATGGGGGAGCGGCGGAGGGTTGCGATTCTTGCCCGCTGTCTGTCTAGCCTCGTGTAAATAGAGGGCGGACGGTAGGAGCTTGGCCGGCGTCTGGCCTCGTTTAAACTAAGGGCGGGCAAGAGGAGCTCGGCCGGTGTTGCGTTTAATTCCGGCCCGCTCATGAACGGACGTGTGGCCGGAATAAGTTTCTCAGTTTGCATGCAGGTTTAACGGAGGGGTTTCATGGAGGCGAGGAGGCGTGTTCAGCCGGGCATACAGCAGGCGGTGCAGTACTACTATTCGATTTGACAGCGGGCGGTGTAGTTCCCGATACGGCTTTAATGCAGACGAGCGAGGGAGTAGCGGTTCCCGAAATGTTGAACGGCCAATGCATCCTCCTTCAATTAATGAATGATGGAAGTAATGGGAGGAGGACCAGGAAAAGAGGCTGCACGATGTGAATGCAGCGCATTTTAGCATCATATAAAGGCGCCCCTCCATTCTAATGCATCTCCACATCGTACGCACCTAAGCATTTGCCCAAGCACCTACATTAAGCGCAAAAGAGCTCACTCCAGACCCATGGCAGCAATGCGTGCGAGCGGCGAGCGGCTGTGCCAGATGGTCCACGACGTCGGCCTGCGGCATGGCACCGAGGATCGTCTCCAGACGGTGTTGGAGACCGGCTGGTGGATGGCCGCCGTCGACGCCAACTACGACTCTCAGTTGGACCAGATGATCGTTGCCACCACCAACAAGTTCACCATCCTCAAGAAGCTCGCGGACGACATTGCCGTCATCCTCCAGCCCGCGCACCCGGCCTCCTCATTGCCTGCCACCCTAATCGGCCTCCATGGTTGGAACCTCTTTCAAGCACTGGTGGCCCTGCGACTACCCGCCGACACCATGAAGAATGTCCACCTGGAGGTCGCGCTCGCTGCGAGGCGCCTCGCCCTGCAAGAATTCGTCGACCTACACATCCACGTGTACGAGCAAATCGTGTACATAGGTATCTACAAGGCAAGTGAGGACGCTACGACGTTGGCCTTCCTCAACCGGCTCGAAGCCTTGGATGCCTTTGCCGAGAAGCACCTCGACCTCGCCACAAAAGCCGCCGCTCCTTAGCCACCGTCGGTGGCCGGCGCCTAAGTTGAGGAGGAGGAGGTCGACGCGATGGATGAATCTTTCTTCTTGCCTTCAGAACCACCATCTGCGATCACATCATCATCGTGGCCTTAATTCTTATTGTGGTGTTGCATTCTCGCTCCAATCAATACCGACATGTGCGATCCCTTTGCTTAATTATATGCATCACCGTAACTAGTACTCCATCCGTCAATTTATAAGTTTTGCTTACCTTTTCCATCAACTTCGCAACGCGGGCATCTTGCTAGAAACACTAGAACATGTCGGACCGCGTGTGACCAAACCGACGATGCGCCAACCTAGCTACTACGTACCCTGCTTATCTGGCGGAAATAGCCCGCCCTAGCGTTTCCAATCGTTATTTCTATCTATCGATCGTGCCAAGGAGCAGAACCAAAATGTTAGAATCTATACATGTTTCTCTACTCCTACTCCTATACAAGACTCAGTTGGTGATGGTGGTGTGTCTGCCATCCGTTGTTTCTTACCATTAGATCTGCATCTAACGGCTGTGAGATAAGTTGTGGCATTTTTGCAACAATAGCCCACTTCTCTGCTCCAATTTGCAGAAAACCCCTTATTATCTTGAAAGCAACCACATCCCTCCCTCACCTCATCAAAACAGCCTGAGAAATATATACTCCTATAAAAGACTCAGTTGGTGATGGTGGTGTGTCTTCCATACGTCGTTTCTGACCATTAGATCTGCATCTAACGACTGTGTGGTAAGTTGTGGCATTTTCGCAACAATAGCCCACTTCTTTGCTCCAATTTGCAGAAAACCCCTTATTAACTTGAAAGCAACCACATCCCTCCCTCACCTTATCAAAACAGCCTGAGAAATATATTTTGAGTGAAAAGTACTCCCTCCATTCCTAAATATTTGCCTTTCTAGAGATTTTTTAATAAGTGACTACATACGGAGCAAAATGAGTGAATCTACACTTCAAAATATGTCTATATAATCCGTATGTGATAGTCCATTTGAAATCTCTAAAAAGTCAAATATTTAGGAACGAAGGGAGTAATATATTGGGAGTATATCAAAACAAGAGTGATTTATTTCAATTTTGTGAACAAGTACTACTATTCTACTACTTTGGATCCGTCGCAACGCACGGGCACATTGCTAGTAAAAGGAAAAGGCCTGCCGCGTTTGCGTCGCACTCCCCCCACACATGCCCGTGAATCGGGAGTAATCCACGGCCCATCCGTCAAGACACATAGCTTAGGGAAGGCGTGTTGCCTAGCATTTTCACTTGCATGTGGGACCGCCGTTGAGCAAACTGCACCCCGCCCGCCGCCGGGTTAGAAAACAGAAACGAGAGGAAGATCTAGTTGTAGCACGTAAGCCAAGAAATTTGGTGTCAGATGGGGCTCGTTGATAGAGTAGGAGCATTCCGTACTACTCTGCTCCTACTAGTACCAAGTTTGTACTATACAACTAGTACTACCACTATACAACTAGTAGGTACGTGCATGGCATAGCATCGTAGGAACAAAAAACGGGAAGATCTTGTTTTGGGTGATTTATCTTTTTTTCTGTCAATGTAGTATGAATAATATGATGTGGGGGGCACCCATGAAGCTTATGTGGCTTGGTTGCATGGCCACGAAAGGTTAGAGAAAAATAAATAGATAATGTGTTTAGAGTGCACTCCGCTAAACAGATATACTTTGGATCCATTGCAACGGGCCGGCACATCTATATCTATACCCCCTATATAGTGTGTGAATAACTTTGAAAGTTGGTCGTTGGATGAAGCCAATCCGCCGGTACAAAGATGGCAAATCCGAGCACTAGTGGCCGTTGGATATCATCTACATTCCACCAGATTCTGCCACATGTAGAATCTAGAAGACTCCATTGTTGAACTTCATTCATGACTAACTTTGCCACAACTAAGCTTAGGCAAAGTGTGTCTGAAACAAAAAAATGTGGCTAACAAAATGGCCACCACAAGTGTGGCAAGATTTGGCAAGAAGTTGAGTCTATGACATGTGGACCATGTAGCTAGAAAAGTGTGGCAAGCCACAAGTGTAGCAATGAACCAAACACATGCCTGGTGTGTTTGGTAGGGTGTATGGAGGGTGCATGATCCCAAGAGTTCCCTTATCGACCCATTTTTGGGTGTTTGGTAGAGTGTATGGAGGGTGCATGAGTCCACACTAGATTAGCACAAATACACTAGAAGCATGCATGAAGAGAGCATACATGAAGAGGGGTGTTGAGTTGAACATGCATGAAGAGGGAACAACTATGCTGAGACGAGAACGCAACCAAACACACTTGTGGCACACCTAAGCTTAGGCGTGGCAACCTTAGGCTGCAAACCAAACCATAACTTTGAAAGATGGTCGTTGGATGAAGCCAATCCGACGGTACAAAGATGGCAAATCCGAGCACTATTGGCCGTTGGATATCATCTACATTCCACCAGATTCGACCACATGTAGAATCTAGAAGACTCCATGGTTGAACTTCATTCATGACTAACTTTGCCACAACTAAGCTTAGGCAAAGTGTGTCTGCCACAAAAAATGTGGCTAACAATATGGCCACCACAAGTGTGGCAAGATTTGGCAAGAAGTTGAGTCTATGACATGTGGACCATGTAGCTAGAAAAGTGTGGCAAGCCACAAGTGTAGCAATGAACCAAACACATGCCGGCATGCCTAAGCTTAGGCGTGGCAACCTTAGGCTGCAAACCAAACCATAACTTTGAAAGTTGGTCGTTGGATGAAGCCAATCCAACGGTACAAAGATGGCAAATCCGAGCACTACTGGCCGTTGATATCATCTACATTCCACCAGATAAGCATAATGCACAAACCACCAGAATCTCATGCGTGCAATTCACGTGTACCTTACTAGTAGTAAGAAACAATTTCCGGGTTTGGCACGAGCTCGTACTGCGGGAGCACCACAAGGCCTGCCGCAGGAGTTACATTTCCCTCTCGGGGCCCACGGATCGAACTTCAGTGGCTTAGTGCCCGGCCTATGAGAGCAAGTACAATAAGGTGATGTAGGCAGGCTGTAAGACATTAAATATTATATTTTTGCTTAGTTGGACGAGAGAGAAGATGAAAGAGAAGAGAAGCAGGCTACTAGTTAACAGCCGGCTGCAGCATGTGCTCCTAGGCATTTTATGAGAGAGCGAGGTGGGTCATGTAACAACAAAGTAGTACATATTAATATTCAACTATTGTACTTGCTGGCTACAAGCTTGGCTATATGTGACGTGGCAACATCATATAGCCAGCAGCCGGCTATATGATTAACCATGCTCTGAGTCAATGACATGCGGACGTTAAATGCAGCTGGCCCACATGTCATTCTCCTGGTGGTGGTGTGGTTCGCGACTCAATCGTTCGAGATGAACCGGCCGGTGGTGGCATGGCCGTGGTGAGGGTGCCACAGCTGGGCGTCGGGGCATTACGAGGCGTAGATGGCCACACCGGCGGGTACTACCTGTAGTACAGAAGTACTCCAGCTGAGGATTGATGCCCGAGTCAAAATGTGCCACAGCCGCTGGATGAAAATTCGATGGTGCGGGACGTGTGGTGTCATGGGTTCATGCGGCGTCATGGGAATCGTGTGTGGCTGTGGTAGAAACTTGATGCTCGCCGCATTTCACATGTCATGCACACAAAGGCAGAGAGGCGGTGCGGCCGAGAGGGGTGAGGCGTACGTCGGGGGACGTGGTGCCATGGGTTGGAGCGCCATCGTGGGAATCGCGAGTGGCAGTGGATGAAACGTGATGGTCGTCGTAGTTGAACTTCCATGGACAAGTTGTCATGTCTACGGACACATGAATTGCATACCGATCACTAGAAGGAGTAGTAGAGAAAGCTAGGCGGATAAATAGTTCCTTATAGTCAAGCAGACCCACGCTACTACTTGTTCCAAATACATGCACACCATCGAACTAGTCCATCTATATCAATATACATATAGAGGGAATATTTTTTTTACAAGAGAGGAAATAGTTCATCCATCCATAATGCCCTGCTGCTGGTGCAGCATCTTCTTCTTCTTCTTCTTCTTCTTCTTCTTCTTCTTCTTGTTCTCATTTTCTGTAGGAGACGGCTTCACAACAAGCTCTCTGGACCTTGCAGCTATCTCGAAACTCACACGGGCATCGAGGGCAGCATATTTTATCCGCTCGTACGTCAAGGGATAATTCTCCCATCCAGACGACCTTAATGTCAGCGTCTCATCACCCTTCTGAAGATTTGTTCCTAGCACAAAATTTGCTACGTCGAATAGGGATGGTGCCGGTTTATAACAATCTTCTACATGAATTTTTACTCTGGTTTGTAGGTCAGCGATGCTTTTCAAGTCAAGGTTGTACGGCTCCAACTTCTGTTTGTCCCCTGCGATGGCTGCCCCACAGAAGTATATGTCCTCCCGAGACAAGAAATCGTGAAGCTCGCCTGGTATGGAGGGCGCGTGTATGATGTGGTACACCAAAACATCATCTTCGAGGCACAGCTGAAGTACAACGACGCGTTGGATCTTCCTAGTGGCACGCTCCGTGTACTCTGCGTCGAGACCGATGACATTCATCTCCACCTTTTGGAGGGAGTTGAATACATTGTTGGTCCACTTCCGAAGAACCCTTGGTGGTCGGTGACTGTGGCAACTATGCTCAACGAGCCTTCGACGAGGACATGTTGGACGCTAAAAACCTGCATCTCGATCTCTTTCGCCATTTGGAACCGCTGGACTGGAGGGCTATGGTTTGGAGAATTAGGATTAGATGACTAATCTAACTGAAGAAGATGATTATTTATATGGGCTTCGGAATTACTCCAGGAGGATGTGAAGAGGTTAAAACAATGTGAATGCACTGTGGTTTGGATGCGAATGAAGATCAAGGATTAGTGAAAAAGCCGAGGAAAATCGGGTCCCGATGGAGAAGTAACTGGGAGAAGTTATGCGCATGCATGAGGAGAGGTGCGGTGGTTTGACTGCTGCATTCAATGGATTGGACGGGCTCTTCGGTTGCCTTTTCTCTCTCCCACGCGCACAGAGTGGCCCACTTGCATGCTGCAGTTTATTGGTTGGAGCCGGGCTGCAGCTGCTCATGCGTATGCTAATTAATGCTGTGAATGCGGGGAATGGAGGGAAATGGGCGCATGCAAAAGGGTTTATACGCAGACTAATTAGAGAAATATTGAAAAAAGTTATGTGCAGACAAAAGAGGACCGGAGGGAGTACTACTCATGTTCCTACTACGGCTAAGGAATATGCGGTTATCCTCGAAAAAAGAAAAGTCCTTCTTCGTGCTTCCACATGCACGAGAATTTGGTTCTGCTCGCAATATGGATGATAGCTGGAGGATGAAGTGAACCCAGAGGCATGCTAGCACGGGAGTGTACTCATGTTCCTACTACTCCTACTAGTAGTAGTAGTACAACTGTGGTACACTTGATGGTCAAAATACTATTATTCATCCAATCCTCACAGTGAAGTGACAAGACCCTGTGCCCGAGGTGACACCAGTCCAGGCGGCGTGTCCGGGTTACCAAAGTCAGCCTCACCTTGTGCACTGTGCAGTCACTGTCACCGCCGCTGTATAGCATGCCTCGCCTCGTCTCCCTCTCTCCTAGCACCACTCCATCTCCATCTCCGTCTCGCCAGAGATCCTAAGGTCACTCTTCATTATCTCACTATGCCCCCGCATACCCTCGCCTCGCTCGCCTCCCCCGGTACCACTATTCCATCGCTAGCCGCTCCAGCACCGACAGCCTTCTCCCCCATAAATCAAGCCCCCCAAAACCCCACCTTCCAAAATCCACCATGGCCGAACGCGAACCGCGCAGGATCCATATGAGCCGCGATTGGAGCTATCTCCCCAATGACGTCCTCGACCTCTGTTGTTCGTGTATGGATATGTTGAGCGCCCTGCGGCTAGCTGCATGCTCGAGGGGCATGCACACGGCCATCGTTGAAGCGAGGCCTAAGCTTTTCAAGACACCCTGCTTGCTGCTATCTAGTCTTGCGAGATTGGCTCACCATGATACGGAGGTGTACATGATGCCCCTCGACTTCAATCCGATCTCCATTAGCCGAAACTTCTTTGCACGTATGTAGTGGGTCGCCGTACATCATTTCCCTCGACTTCGATCCGATCACCATCGCCCAAAACTTCTTGGCAAGTATGTACTGGGTCGGCACGAACTCCCACTGGATGGCTGCTGTCAGAGAAGACAGTAAAAAGTTGGTGCTCGTGAACTTCCAGACCTCCCATGAGATTATCCTTCCTCTGTTGGATTATATAGAGTATTACCATCGCGGTCCTAGTCATCTAGATTACCGTATCAGTTGGACGGACCTTGTTTTGCAGAAGATTGTAATCTTCCAAGTGCCCACACAACATGCGGATTACGCAGACTTCAAGCTAATTGCCTTGTTCGACAAGGGACTCGCCTATCTTTACGCCGGTGCCTTCTTTAGATGGAGACAACTCAGCTCGCAGTGGATCGTCGTCAAAGCTAATACACACTTCTGTGATGCTATTGAACACAATGGCATCATATACACGATCGACAAAGCAGATGGCACCATGTGTTGCTGGGACGGCGCGTGTAAGTTGTTTTCGTCTCATGTTAATGATGACGCCATGACACTGTTTGAACTTTTTGTGATGATTGGCATATCCCTGTTTGAGTAGAATTTGAGTAGAACTATGGCAATGTATTAGAGACGCCGCAAATCAGCTATATTTGGAATGAGTTAATTCATGCGATTGTGGTCATGTCATTACAGCCAATTTGTACCCCTGAATAATCAAACGGTTAGGAATATATGGATATTCTCCTTATTTTACAGTAATCTATTTACTACTATTAAATATGAGTGTGTATCAATGGCCATGTTAGTTTCCTCATTTTCATGATGTAGAAACATGCACCACACTGTTGGTTTCATCTAACCATACATTAGGGAAGTAAATGTGCATATGGAGAACTCTATATTTGGAAGTAGTGAAATCCTGTAATGCTTACCGTGTGTACATACCTATATTCGCCCTTCAGCAATCAATGGCTAGAATAATATCCTCACAAAAAATTTGCCCACAGAACACGAGTATATAACAATGCATGGTCTGTTAGTTACCTTGAAGAAATTGTTTGTGAGGACAGAACTTGATTCCATAACATGCATGACATGGTAGTTTCCTGTGAGGAATCGATTGCGAGATAACATGAGTATAACCATGCATGGCACTTCTATATTTTCGAACCCAGTATACATTTCCCTGTATTTTCCTCCCAGTTCCAACAGGGACTTATCAATGTTGTTTCTTGCATTATCCTACTCATACTCTAAACAATGCTGATCTTACATTAACAATGCATGTCCTTTTTGATATGATGCAGTGTCCCTACAATTACTGCCCTTTGTAATCACACCACCTTTGCCAAAAACAGGGAAGCACAACTGGTTCCTCGCTCGATCATACGATGGCAAAAGACTGATGATCATTCGGACACATGAGCTGGAAAAGTTATATTTAAAAAACCCCACTGTATACAAGGACCGTGGAATACGTGAGTATCCGGACAGTGACTGTTACGTCTATGAGCAGGATACCAGCTTGTTGGGGCCTTCAGGATTTTTTAGTTGAAGGCGGGTAAACAGCCTTGGTTCACACTCTCTGTTTCTCGGACTCAATTATCCGATTAACCAGGAGATCACCGTTGGCAAGGACCTTGATGGTAGAGAGGCTCTGTTTGCTATGGAAAACTGTGTCTACACGGTGAGCCCTAGGAGTTCGGGAGCAAACTCCCGTGATTGTCAATGATACAGCCTGCAGCCAAAAGAAGGTGAGAATGACAAAGGCATCCGGATTAACTTTGATCCTTGGATGTCTCAATTACGACAGGCAGTGATGTGGTTCGAGCCTTCAGGTTGATTGGTAATTGGGCTGTTGCGTCGAAAGGGTGGAGTACTGGTGTCTCCGGATCATTGGTCGCTGAAGCAGGGCTGCAAATTATGATGATGGTGTTGGATCATCTCTTTGAATGACTTTGTTGTCTTTGCTGCTTGTTCTGGATGGGTAGTTCTTTCTTTTGTTATGCATATTCCTTGTCATTTGGTCATCCTCGTCTATGTCACTCTTACTATGTAATAGTTGGCTCTGTTTAGAATTTCATTCTCTTCTGGATCACGAGAGTCTGAGCGCTGCAGATGGGTGCGTTTTGGTGGTGTAGCAAGACTTCTTATGAACTATCATGTCTTGTTGTTTATGTCAGTAGTAGTCACTAGTCAGTGTTTGAATGTTGTATATATCGTTGTCTCGAACTGTTTATTGTCTCGAACTACTGGTGGGCTAAATGAGGGCATCACCATTCTCAAGTGTTCAGAGTGTATCTCCTTTTTTTAAGTTATATAATTTGAGCTCAGTGTCTTTTCGATGATGTACACTTGTTTGGGCCAGTGAGGTGTCGTTCAATATGGGCCGAGTAGTAATGCAAGCCAAACAGGTCAAATATGACTCTCAGGCCGGGCTCTCAAAAGATCCTAAAAAAGGTTGGGCTCTCCAAAAAAGAAAGAATAAGGATTCTTAGGCCCACATGTGGGCGCCACCGGTGTTTTCATGCGCTTGCGCGCCGAGAGTATATTTGCGCGTGTTCGAATTTCAAGCTACCTTTTCATCCCCAATCTCCCGCCCCTCCCCCACCTCTGGAATCTCGATTCCTACTCCAGCCCCCCAAATCCCCTTCAGACTCCCAGACTCAAGCTCACTATCATGTTGCAGTCAACGCGATCTCGAGCCGGAGATCCTAAGGTCCGCCCTGCCTTCGGTCATTGTGTGTGTCGCTCAGCAGTGGCATGGCGGCGCTTGACGCACCAGTTTGTTTAAAGTGCTTGATGGTAACCATCAACGGCGACCAGCCTCCCGTCTCGCCGGACGACCTTGTCAAAGCTCTTGGCATTGTGCATGGCATCCAAATAAGTGACTTGTTCGTTGAAGTCTGTTTGCCACCAGCTGATTTCTTCGTCAGGTTCCGGACAACTTTCGACTGCAGTCGTGTGTTTGAATTTTCCCGGCGTTTGTTCTACGATGGCGCGCTGGTGAGCTTTGATCGGTGGCACCCAGGATGGGGCTCGGTGCCCTCTGAGCTTGAGTTTTTAACAAAGCTTACCTTACACGGCATGCCTCGACGTTCTTGGAACAGCGAGTCCATGAATGAGCTTATCAACGACCTTGGAGGTGAGCTCGTAAGTATGTTTGTTCCTCCAGATAACTGGGCTCTGACGGTTATGGCATGGATGAAGAAGCCGTCCACCATACCGAAGGTGATTGGTGTTGAGATATCGGTGCAGGAACCGGGGTTGTACTATTTGTCACCACCAAGGCCGCCGTGGACCATGTTAGGGATGTACCTGTATCGAGTGGTCGTGCATGTCGAAGAAGTGGTCAATCCATCAATCGAAGTCTTGCCGCCGCCGCTGGTGCCAGGGTCCGTCGACATCGTCCATTACAGGATTCAACGTCATACTTTCCCCGTGTTGCTCGGAACGATGGATGGCACAGGGCCTACTCCATCGCGCGGCGGAGGCCACTGCTTCTTTGGGAGAAGAGGCAGGGTTGGCTGCCTGGATGTGCTCTAATTTGAGGTAACAACCGAATCTTGTCAGATACTCCCTCCGTCCCAAAATTGTTGTCTTATATTTGTCTACATACGGATGTATCTATTCACATTTTAGTGTTAGATACATCCGTATCTAGATAAATCTAAGACAAGAATTTTGGGACGGAGGGAGTACTAGTTAAATCCGAGCTATGGGTGTGAAGCACTGATGTGCCAGTACATTTGATTGTGACCTGTTCTAATTTTGTACCTGAACTTTTTTTAGAAAAGGTTGTACGTCAACTTAATGTGCTAGCAGAACTTATTGTGTTGTTTGTCTGTTTTCTTTGCACAGCATTCAAGATATTTCCCTTTCATTGATAAAGAAGATGAACCATTATGTATGAGTTCGTTGGTTTCAACATAGCCCTACCCATAGCGATCCACTGCTTCCATCCTGATTGTGCCGCCTGCATGAAATTTTTGTATGCAAGTTAAGTGTGCTATGATGTTCTATATGATTGTGTCAACTATATAAGTTTTTACTAAGCATCAGCAATGCATATGGCTGAAAGATGTATTTACGAGCATCGACCGATGGGTCTCTCTCTCTCACACACACACACGCACACGCACGCACACACGCACACACGCACAAGTGGGACCCGTTGAATTATTTCTTTGCTCGTGACAGCTTTTAATTAGGTTCCATTGTAATCTAACTTTTTTCTTAAGTTCTTAATTGAGCTCATTGACTTCAAAAAGTTGTACAGAAGCCTTGTTTGGGCCTTTCCGGCGGCGCTGAATGTGGGCTGAGTAGCCATGTTAGGTTGTACAGTACTACACAGGCCTTTTATTCAACATCAGCAATGCAACTGGGCCTACAGTTGTACACAATATCCGGGTCAACTTGTTATTCTCTGCCTTGCTGGGCTGCAAACTTTCCTAGGAGGTATGCATTAGGCTTAACAAGAAAATGGACATTAAGAAATAATAAATGGGATGTAATTATAATAACTGGGCAGTAACTACAAAAAGATGCACCAAACATGTAATTAGTTTAAAAAAATATATTATTATTGGAATTTGAAAATTTTAATTTCATCACTTGTTGCGAGCGAAATATTTCATTGGATTTTAACGTAATACAACTTTATTTTGAAATTATATTTAATCTGACTAGAAATTTCGGATAAAAATATTTGGGATCCCATAAAAATGTGGGAATTTTTTTTAATTCTGTTTTGAGCGGTTGGTTGAAATTATTAATCGTTGTCCTAGCTAGAAAATAGGCTGTACTTTTAACAAAGTGTAAATGGGCTGTGGTAATTCCATTAAAATTAAAAAATGGGTTGTACATTCTTACAAATCGCAAATGGGCTATATGTTCTCTGCCACACACTTGTGGGCCTTCTAAGTTGACGCGTCCCCTAAAAAAAGCTAAGTTGACGCGTATGCAAGGCTTTGTCAACAACACATGGTTCTGGCAGCTGTGGACTTTGGATGTCCATCCAACGGATGTCGTGCTTCTTCTTCAATCTCGGATATTCTTGCTTCAGTCGCCCAAAAAATGATTCCTCCCCCTGACATCTGGGGCGCACCATTTCGAAGGCTGACCTATGGGCCTACTAAGTTGACGCGTACCAAGGGCTTTGTCAACTTAGTCAATATAAACGATTCTAGCTGCAGTGACTGTACGATGTCCATCCAACGGCTGTAGTGCTTCTTCAACCTCTGGTCTTCTTGCTCCAGCCGCCCAAAGCAGCGTCGGTCGTGCCGCGTGCTCCTGCCTCTCCTGGTCGGCTGTGATGCCGTGGAGGCCTCACCGCCCCCTACTACTCCCACCGCTGGCTAGGCCATCCCTCTACTCACCCACACCCTGTTATTCATGGCGGCGGCAGCCTCACACCGCAGCCGAACCAAGTGAATCTCGTACTCCTCTCCGCTGGCTTCCACTGCTGCGTCTTCCCGGCTCGCGTCGTCCCTTCCTAGGCCTCGCCGTCGTCCACCGCCCTGGTGCTCTCGGCGCGGCGTGGTCAACATGGTCAAGGAACGGCTTCCATCGGACGTGGACTGTGCGTGGAGAGGCTGACAGCTGGGTCCATGACGGTAGGAAGGAAGTGCCTCCTTATTATGCGGAAAATAATGATTCCTCCACCTGACAACAGGGACCCACTGGACGGGCCACCGTATTTTGCAAAAAAAATGTTTCCCCCCTGACTGCTAGGACCCATCGGACGGGCCACCGTATTGTGCTAAAAAAACGTTCCCCCCGCTGTCAGCTCGGACCCACCGGAAGTGCCTCCTTATTACGCACAAAAAAATGAATACTGCCCCTGATGGTTGGGACCCGCCTTGGTGGGAGGCTGACTTGTGGGCAGACTAAGTTGACGGGGACGGAGTGCTTTGTCAACTTAGTCAATATGAATGATTCTAGCTCCAGTGATCGTACGATGTACATCCAACGGCCGTAGTGCTTCTTCAACCTCTGGTCTTGTTGCTCCAGCCGCCCAAAGCAGCGCCGGTCGTGCCGCATGTTCCTGCCTCCCGTGGCCGGCTATGCTGCCCCAGAGGCCTCACCGCCCCCTACTATTCCTACCGCTGGCCAGGCCCTGCGGCGACGGCAGCCTCACAGCGCAGCCGAACCAGTGAACCCTCGTACTCCTCTCCTCGCGAGCTTCCACTGCCGCATCTTCCCCGTCTCCGTGTCGTCCCCTTCCTAGGCCTAGCCATCGTCCACCGCCCTAGTGCTCTCGGCACGGCGTGGTCAACGTGGTCAAGGAACGGCTTCCATCGGACGTGGACTGTACATGGAGAGGCCGATACCGGGTCCACGGCTGCAGCAAGGAAGTGCCTCCTTATTACGCTGCAAAATAATTATTCCTCCACCGACAGCGGGACCCACCGGACGGGCCATCTTATTTCACGAAAAACGTTTCCCCGACCGCTGGGACCCACCAGCTACATCTTCGCACGCAAGGAAGTGCGTCCGGCAAAAAGACGATTCGCCCCGACCGCTGGGACCCACCAGCTACATCTTCGAGCAAGGAAGTGCACGGCGGTACCGGGACCCACCTGGTCGAAGCGTACGTAGCGGTTGTCATTCTGGTCGCGAACTTGTACGTACATACTGGTCGATGTAGAGGCACGCACGTGTCGTAGTAGAGGCGCGCACATAGCATGTACACGTACGTACAGCGGCCAGGGTGCAAGAAAGTAAATACGGCCACGTACGTACATACGGGTGGGGTCTCGAACGCCTACTCGCTCATACGTACGGCTAGGGATCGTGTACATGGCTGGGTCGAAACGGAGAAACAGCATCGTCGTCGCGTTCATGGGGAGCCAATGGAATGCGTCGTGTTCATCGGGAGGAAACAGAACGCGTGGGAGCCAACCGGCTTGGACGGAACAACCGATGGAAACGAGGCCTGGCGTACCGCAGAATGGAGGAAACGGTCTTGTGTTCGACCAGCCATGTTCGAAACGGGACCCTATTCATCGGGAGGGGTCTGGCATACCACAAAACGGAGGAAACGGACCTCCTACGGTCGAAACGGGGGTCCTGTTGATCGGGAGGGGTGTGGCGTACCGCAAAACGGAGGAAACGGACTTGTGTTGGAGCACTACGGTCGAAACGGGGGTCCTATTCATCGGGAGGGGTGTGGCGTACCGCAAAATGGGACTCCACGGGATATTGTTCATCTCCACCATCGACCCCTCTAGCCTCCACGGCTCATGCTCATCCACCGTCGACCTACTCCAGCCTCCACCGCGAGTGTTCATCCACGGGCTCTGCTCATCCAGCCTCCACCGCGCTACTCCACCGCCATCGCTCAACCATCCCTCACCATGGGCACTGTTCAACCACCCTCCATGGACTACTGCTCATCCAGCCCTCCACCGCTCATCGCTCATCCCGCCCTCCACGGGTGGTCCTGTTCATCCCGCCTCCACGGGTCCAGTTCATCCAGCCCCAACCGCTCGAACGATCGGGTCCTGTTCATCCACCCCCACCGGAACTGTTCATCCAAACCCCTAGCAACGCCACTTTGCTCATCTAGAGGCAACACCACGAGGTCCTGTTCATCCACCCCACCGAATCTGTTCATCCAAACCCGCCAAAGAACGCCATTTGCTCATCCAGAGACAGATCGATCGGCTTCAGCTAGTAGCGATGGCGAAGAATCGCCGATCGTGTTCGCCAACAGCCATCGATCGATCGCTTCGGGTTCGATGAACGCGTAGCTGCAGGTGCAATTGCTCGGGTCCGCGAGCCCAACGCCTCGCTTCGGGTTTAGTTAGAGCCCAACGCCGCACACACAGCAGCAGTACATGTGAGAAAGCGCGATCGCTCAGCCCCGACCACCCACCGTAACCGGGACTCCCGGTATTTTCCGCTACCGCTTCTACCACGGTTTTTTCCGTCATGGACGGCCCAAAGAATGTTATGCAGCTGCGTCTCCGGCCCGCCCAGGACGAAAAGCCCATTTTATGTCATGATTTTTTGTCATAGAAGTAGGACCCCACCACATCTAAGATGATACCGGGTTTTGTCACAATTATCGTCATAGAAGTGTCATAAGTATGACGGAAAAGATTTTCGTTCGGCCCAAAATGTCACGGATGTGTCTTTTTTTTGTAGTGTGCCATCTAGTTCTTCTTTAGATTCACCTTCTGTTATGAGTAAACTTGCAACACCACCACATGCTATCAACTCTAATATGTCACAAGTTATTGATGATGTTACTTCTACTATGAATGATGCTTATGATGATGCTAGTACCTTGCTTAATGATGATGTGCCACTTGGTGAATTTCTTGATGAACAAATTGCTAGAGTAATACAACATGATGTTGTTGAATCTGATGATGAGCTTGAAACTGGAACTCTTGAAACACCTGCTAGAACTATCCTTCCTAGATATGAATTGCCTAAGGTACTGGAAGGTTATGTTATGAATGAAGAGACAACTAGAGATATTCTTGCTTGTAAGGATAGAGATGATCTAGAGAAATTATTGTGCAAGTATAAAGAAAAATCTCTGAATGCTAGAATGAAGTATGATCCTAAGTTTGCTACTTCCCCTATCTTTATTGATGATAAGGATTATGAATTATCTATCGACCCAGAGTTAATTACTTTGGTTGAATCTGATCCTTTCCATGGTTATGAAACTGAAACTATTGTGGCACATCTTACTAAGTTGAATGATATAGCCACCTTTTTTACTCATGATGAGAAAACTCGCTATTACTTTATTCTCAAATAATTTCCTTTCTCATTAAAGGGTGATGCTAAAGCTTGGTACAATACTCTTGCTCCTAGTTGTGTGCGTAGTCCCCATGATATGATTTATTACTTCTTTGAAAAATATTTTCCTGCTCATAAGAAACAAGCTGCCTTACAAGAAATATTTAACTTTGTGCAAACTAAAGAAGAGAGTCTCCCACAAGCTTGGGGAGGCTTTGCCAGTTACTTAATGCTTTGCCAGATCATCCTCTTAAGAAAAATGAAATACTTGATATCTTCTATAATGGACTAACCAATGCTTCTAGGGACTTCCTAGAAAGTTGTGCTGGTTGTGTTTTCAGGGAACGAACTATTGCTCAAGCTAAAGAATTATTGAATAATGTATTGAAAAATTATGATGATTGGACTCTTCCTGAACCACCGGCTAAACCCACTCCGAAGAAGAGGGGCATATTATATCTCAGTCCTGAAGATATGCAAGAGGCAAAGAAATCTATGAAGGAAAAAGGTATTAAAGCTGAGGATGTTAAAATTTTACCTCCTATTGAAGAAATACATGGGATTAATACACCACCACTACCTAAGGTGGTAGAGGTAAATTCTTGAATGAAGTTTAATGAAAATGACAATCCTCACAATATACATCCTAGTCAACGCCTTTTTGAGTTTGAAAACAACATTAGAAAACAACATCACTTCAATGCAAATGTTATGAAACAATTGAAACACAACTCTGATATGATTGCTCGCTTGAGTGACTTGTTATTTAGTATCTCAAATGATGTTAGAGGTGTTGGAAAACATGCTTCTATGGTACAAACTCAGTTAGAACAAGTTGCTAAATCACAAAGAGAATTGCTTGATGAAATGAATAATAATATGCATGACTTTGCTGTTAGAGTTGCAATTAGAGGAGGTAAAATGACTCAGGAACCACTTTATCCTGAGGGACACCCAAAAAGAATTATACAAGACTCACAAATAAATAACACTAGTGCACCTAGTCCTACTAAAAATAAAAGGAAGAAGAAAAATGATAGGACTTTGCATGCTTCTAGTGAACCTGAAATAGAAAAACCTCCTGATAATGAAAATGAAACTTCTATCTCTGATGATGAAACTCAATCTGGTAATGAACATCCACCTAGTGATAATGAAAAAGATAATGCTGATGTTCATGAAGACACTCAACCAAATAATGAAAAAGAACCAGATAATGATGTTGAGATAGAACCACATGTTGATCTTGATAACCCACAACCTAAGAATAAAAGGTATGATAAAAGAGACTTCATTGCTAGAAAACACGGTAAAGAAAGAGAACCGTGGGTTCAAAAACCTATGCCTTTTCCACCCAAGTCAACTAAAAAGAATGATGAAGAAGAATTTGAACGCATTGCTGAAATGCTGAGGCCAGTCTTTTTGCGTACTCGCTTGACTGATATCTTGAAAATGCCTCCTTATGCAAAGTATATGAAGGACATCATCACAAATAAGAGAAAAATACCGGAAGCTGAAATCTCCACTATGCTTGCTAATTATACTTTCAATGATGGAGTGCCTAAAAAACTTGGAGATTCGAGAATACCAACTATACCTTGCTCCATAAAAAGAATTATGTGAAAACTGCTTTGTGTGACTTAGGAGCTGGTGTTAGTGTTATGCCTTTCTCTTTATATAAAAGACTTGACTTGAATAAACTCACACCTACTGAAATATCTTTGCAAATGGCTGACAAATCAACTACCATACCTATCAGTATCTGTGAGGATGTGCCTGTTGTTGTTGCTAATGTTACTATTTTGACTGACTTTGTTATACTTGAGATGCCTGAGGAAGACAACATGTCGATTATCCTTGGTAGACCCTTCTTGAATACTGCAGGGGCTGTTATTGATTGCAATAAAAGCAAGGTCACTTTTCATATTAATGGTAATGAGCATACGTTGCACATTCCGAAGAAACAATTCCAAGTGAATGGTATTAATGTTATGAAAAATCTCCGACAATCACGATTGGAAGTTTTCAAATACCTCTACCTACTGTCACAAAGAAATATGAAATGCTTGTTGTTGGGGACATTCATATCCCCATTGAGGTAACTTAGTGATTTACGAAAGTTCTTCGGTTTCATGCTAATCGAAAGTCGTTGTTAATAAGACCTGATCAACCTTATTAATGAATCATTTTTTAGCGGTATGAAGTTGATGAATTTAGTAGGCACTACCTTCTATCCTACCCTTTTGTTTTCTGTTTTTATTAGTTAAATAAAATAAAATGCCATGTTTTGTCTGTTTTCTGAATTTCCCGTGCAATAAAAATTGTCCCAAAAATAAGTACCCAGAATGACCTGAAAATTTTATACGATTTTTTCTGAATATTTCTGAATTTTTGGTGCAAATAATACCAGAGGGAGGTGCACCAGGTGGGCACAACCCACCAAGGCGCGCCAGGACCCCCAGGCGCACCCTGGTGGGTTGTGGTCCCCATGTGGGCCCCCTCACTTATCTCTTTAGCCCACATCATCACTTACCTCCAGAAAAAATCCCCATTACTCTCTCTCCCATGTTCTTGAACTCAAACCCGCGGATTTCGATCTCTTTGCTCGAAGCTCTGTTTCCAAAACTGTTTCGGGGGATTGTTGCTTGGTATGTGACTCCATCGTTTGTCCAAATAGTTTTTGTTTTAGTGGTCTATATTTTGAATAATTAGCTACTCTTGGTGCTGTTGTAGATGAGTTTGCATGTTGAATTCTTAGTGTTCTAAGTAGTTTGAATGCTTGCTATGGCCTTTATGTATCCCTATGAGTAGTTGCTACCAATTTTGTGAAGTTTTGTTAGGGAAAAATTTGTGGACTAAAAATTCAGATTTTTGTTCATAGAAAAAATTGTACGCGGATATGAATATCTTCAGGAAGTTTGGCTCTAAGAAGAACTCCAAGGGTGTTATTGGGGAGTCTTCTGACAGTGATCTCCACCCTCGGAGGTTGGCGGAAGTACGGCTGTGCGAATGGCCGCACACCCCGTTCCTGCAAGAGACTGGAATTCTTGAGGAGTTCATGCAATATATTGTTAATGCCGGCCTCAACGACTTCATCGCAGATGAGTGTGACCAACACCAAATCCTCACAAACATTTGTGTTCAAAGTTTTACTTTCCTGCCTAGGAATAATCCTCCTGAAGTGAGCTTTGACTTATATGCTGAAAACCATCAGATACCACTTACTGAATTTTGTGACATATGCATGATCCCATCTGATGGGAGCTTGACTGAGCCTAGGCCGACCGAGTTTGAGGCCTTTTATCATACTTTGACAGTGGGTGATGAGAGAGGAGTGTCATCCATCACTGCCGTTAGCATATACTTCCCTGTCGTACATTATTTTGCTTTATTTGTTGCTAAGTGCTTGCTTACTAGAAAGAATGTAGGTGCGCTCAGCGCACCAGACTTTACTGTTTTACGTCGGGCACTAGAGGGCGAAAATACTCATAACTTGGGAGCTATTGTGGATCGTTGCCTCCATCTTAACAAATCCCAGGGGAAATACATGGTGGGATTTCTGCTACTCGTTTGGCGGCTAACTTCAATGTTGAGATACGCCCTCATGATTACCCTCTGATCAAGGTTTACTTAGACCGTGCAGCCATGGAACACCATCACTTCCTTGCACATGATCGTCCTAACATCGCCATTCCTTATAACCTGGTATTTAGCGTTAAAACGTGTGATGTTATTCCATTGCCTGCACCTGTTTTGTTTGATCCTGTTGCCAGGAGCGGATATAGGATTATGCATGCGGGCATCGTCGCCTACCGGAACGCTCAGGCTGCTGCAGAGGCTGAGGAGGAGCCTCAGCAGCGGGATGAGTGGATGCCTGCTCCTCAGGATCCCTACTACCATCCATGTTACTGATCGACTACCAAGTTAGGCCAAAAGCCTAAGCTTGGGGGAGTACATGCTTCTCACCGACATTATATTCATGTTCACTTATATCATTTTATTTGTCGGTGTTCATACTTTTTCATTGTATCATCCATGCTTAGATTTGTTTTCTTGCTTTCTTCTTATGTGTTTGAAAAACTTTAGAAAAAACCAAAAACAAATTAGTTGTAGTAATTTACTTTCTATGCATGCTTAGTAGTAGCACCAAAAAGAAAATCCAAAAAGATTTCCTTGTTCTTCTTTTGCTTGTTGGGAGCTTTCCCGTGTAAATAGTTTTATCGTTTTTGCTTTCCCCTTTTATTTTGCTTGTTTAAGAAAACCAAAAACTCCAAAAATATTTTAATGTGTTTCTCTGAATTTCTTTTCTTTTTATTTGAGTCTTACCGAGGAGAAGACCACGATGAAAATGTTGAGTGGCTCTCATATGAATAACTGTTGAACTAATAAAGAGCACATTTTACCTTGTCTTCTCCTGTTGAATAAAATGTCTTGCAGATTCCAGCTTAGTCCATGGCACTCTTGCACTATTATTATTTTCATATCATTTGGTCGTGCAAGTGAAAGGCAATAATGACGATATTCGATGAACTGGTCGTGGCAAAGAGAAACTGGTATGAACTCGACTTTTTCTGTTTGTGTAAATATGTTTAACCTAGTATCCATGCTTCTGACCGTTATGATTAAACATGTTTGCAATAACAATTAGAGATTATAGTTTCTCATGTCATGCATAAGTAGCTAGGAGTGGATAATGATTTATCTTGGATAACAACATAGCGTTAAATTGATTGTGATGTAGTATGATGATATGGTATCCTCCTCTGAACGTTCGAGTGGCTTGACTTGGCACATGTTCATGCATGTAGTTGAATCAAAACCAACATAGCCTCTGTGATATTTATGTTCATGGTGTTCATATCCTACTCATGCTAGTATCCAATGTTACTTATGCATAATGCATGGTTATGATCGTTGTTGCTCTCTAGCTGTCCGCTTCTCAATCTAATTGCTAGCCTTCGCCTGTACTAAGTGGCAACTCTGCTTGTACATCAAAAACCTCAAACCCAAAGTTATTCCAGATGAGTCCATCATACCTACCTATATACGGTATTACCCTGCCGTTCTAAGTAAATTTGCATGTGCCACCTCTAAAAACTTCTAAAAATTATCCTTTTTGTGTGCCTGGATCGTTCATGGAACGACAGGAGGTGGTCGGTATCTTCCATGCTAAGCGGGTTATTCTTAGGTCGAGTGTTTATTCACTCGCAATCACACGAGAAAAGGGCGGTAATAGGGATTCCTAGTCCTGAACTAAAAAATGCAAATAATTAAACAAAACTCCCCCAGGACTGATGTTGGTATGGACGGCACCCATTGTTTCAGACAAGCCGTGGAGTGTGGTTGATGGTGGAGGGGGAGTAAACCTTTACTTTTATCGCTTGGGAACCGCCACTAGCGTGCTTAGCATGGAAGATGTTGATAACTTATGGCCGTGAAGTAAATGAGAAGGGTGCATGTCACAAAATATGATTTACCTCTGTTTTAAAAACTGACCTCTAGCACCTCTGCAAATCACTGCTTCCCTCTGCGAAGGGACTTTCTATTTACTTTTATGTTGTGTCATCACCTTCTAAAACAAGCGCTAGAAATTGAGAAAGCACAGCTGTCATGATTTATGCATTGTGTATAGCTAATGTTGGGTGCATCATGTCTGGATCTTTTCTACCATGAATTAAAATGTTTAGTCACTGCTTGAACTTTGGAGGTGCTCTACATTTATGTTTTTGATACGTCTCCAACGCATCTATAATTTATGAAGTATTCATGCTATTATATTATCTGTTTTGGATGTTTATGGGCTTTACTAAACACTTTTATATTATTTTTGGGACTAACCTATTAACCGGAGGCCCAGCCCAAATTGTTGTTTTCTTGCCTATTTCAGTGTTTTGAAGAAAATGAATATCAAACAGAGTCCAAATGGAATAAAACCGTCGGGAGAGTTATTTTTGGAACGGAAACAATCCAGGAGACTTGGAGTAGACGCCAGGGAAGCTTCGAGGAAGCCACGAGGCAGGGAGGCGCGCCCTACCCCCTGGGCGTGCCCCCACCCTTGTGGGCCCCTCGTGGCTCCCCTAACTGACTTCTTTCGCCAATATATGTCCATACACCCTAAAAACATCGATGAACACAATAGATCGGGAGTTCCGCCGCCGCAAGCCTCTGTAGCCACCAAAAACCAACCGGGACCTGTTCAAGACTCTGCCGGAGGGGGGATCCTCACCGTGGCCATCTTCATCATCCCGACGATCTCCATGACGAGGAGGGAGTAGTTCACCCTCGGGCTGAGGGTATGTACCAGAGCTATGTGTTTGATCTCTCTCTCTCTCTCTCTCTCTCTCTCTCTCTCTCTCTGTGTTCTTGATTTGGCACGATCTTGATGTATCGTGAGCTTTGCTATTATAGTTGGATCTTATGATGTTTCTACCCCTCTACTCTCTTGTAATGGATTGAGTTTTCCCTTTGAAGTTATCTTATCGGATTGAGTCTTTAAGGGTTTGAGAACACTTGATGTATGCATTGCATGTGCTTATCTGTGTTGACAATGGGATATTCACGTGATTCACTTGATGTATGTTTTGGTGATCAACTTGCGAGTTTCGTGACCTCGTGAACTTATGCATAGGGGTTGGCACACGTTTTCGTCTTGACTCTCCGGTAGAAACTTTGGGACACTCTTTGAAGTTCTTTGTGTTGGTTGAATAGATGAACCTGAGATTGTGTGATGCATATCATATAATCATACCCACGGATACATGAGGTGCCATTGGAGTATCTAGGTGACATTAGGGTTTTGGTTGATTTTTGTCTTAATGTGTTATTCTAGTACGAACTCTATGATAGATCGAATGGAAAGAATAGCTTCATGTTATTTTCCTACGGACTCTTGAATAGATCGATCAGAAAGAATTACTTTGAGGTGGTTTCATACCCTACAATAATCTCTTCGTTTGTTCTCTGCTATAAGTGACTTTGGAGTGACTCTTCGTTGGATGTTGAGGGATAGTTATATGATCCAGTTATGTTATTATTGTTGAGAGAACTTGCTCTAGTGAAAGTATGAACCTTAGGCCTTGTTTCAACGCATTGCAATACCGTTTACGCTCACTTTTATCATTAGTTACCTTGCTGTTTTAATATTTTCATATTACAAAAACCTATATCTACTATCCATATTGCACTTGTATCACCATCTCTTCGCCGAACTAGTGCAACTATACAATTTACCATTGTATTGGGTGTGTTCGGGACACAACAGACTCTTTGTTATTTGGTTGCAGGGTTGCTTGGGAGAGACCATCTTCATCCTACGCCTCCCACGGATTGATAAACCTTAGGTCATCCACTTGAGGAAATTTGCTACTGTCCTACAAACCTCTGCACTTGGAGGCACAACAACGTCTACAAGAAGAAGGTTGCGTAGTAGACATCAAGCTCTTTTCTGGCGCCGTTGCCGGGGAGGTGAGTGATTGAAGGTATATCTTTAGATCTTGCAATCGAATATTTTTGTTTCTTTTATTATCACTAGTTTAGTCTATAAAAGAAAACTACAAAAAAATGGAATTAATGGTGCCTCATATGCTTCATCTTTTTAATGTCTTTCGTGAAAATGATGGGAAGAAAATTGTGCTCAAGTACTAGAAGAAGAATTACATAGAATGCTTGGCATAAAATATGTGAATGATGAGCATGATTGCAATGTTGTTAGTATGAATTCTTTGAATACCCATGATGCTAATGATATGCAAAGCCACAAGCTTAGGGATGCTATGTTTGATAAAGATGATAGGTTTTGTCCCCAAATTTTGATGATCAAATTTATTATGATGAAAGCATGCCTCCTATTTATGATGATTATTGTGATGACACGTATGCTATAAAGAATAAAGATAACCATGAAACTTGTCATCATGATTTTAATTTTCAATTGGATTATGCTTCACATGATAGTTATTTTGTTGAGTTTGCTCCCACTACTATTGATGAGAATAAATTTGCTTATGTGGAGAGTAATAAAATTCTATGCTAGTAGATCATGAAAAGAATGTTTTATGTGCTGGTTATATTGTTTAATTCACTCATGATGCTACTGAAAATTATTATGAGGGAGGAACATATGCTTGTAGGAATTGCAATAATACCAAGTTTCCTCTCTATGTGCTTAAAGTTTTGAAATTGTGACTTTTTTGCCTTCCTATGCTAGTTGTTTATTGCACCCATAAGTTGTTTGCTCACAAAATCCCTATGCATAGGAAGTGTGTTAGACTTAAATGTGCTTGCCATGTGTTTCTTGATGCTCTCTTTATGTTTCAATTATTATCTTTTATACGAGCATCATTGAAATCATCATGCCTAGCTAAAAGGCATTAAAGAATAGTGCTTGTTGAGAGACAACCCAATATTTACCCCTACTGTTTTTCTGTGTTCACATGATTAAGCTACTCTAGTAATCATGTTTTATAGCTTTTGTTTCAATAAAGTGCCAAGTAAAACCTATAGGATCTTCTTGGATGATAGTTAGTTGATCTTGCTGAAAAAGACAGAAACTTTCTGCTCACGAAAACAATTGTTAAAAATCAGCAGAAAGTGATAAAATACTGATTCCAATTGCAGTAGATAAATAATAAAATTATCTATGCCTTCCTATTTTTTCAGATTTTTCTTAATTCCAGAAGTTTGAGTTTGATACAGATTACTACAGACTGTTCTGTTTTTGACAGATTCTGTTTTCATTGTGTTGTTTACTTATTTTGATGAATCTATGAGTAGTATCGGAGGGTATGAACCATAGAGAAGTTGGAATACAGTAGATATTACACCAATATGAATTTATAATGAGTTCACAACAGTACCTAAGTGGTGGTTTGTTTTCTTTCGCTAACGGAGCTCATGAGATTTTCTGTTGAGTTTTGTGTTGTGAAGTTTTCAAGTTTTGGGTGAAGATTCGATGGACTATGGAATAAAGAGTGGCAAGAGCCTAAGCTTGTGGATTCCCAAGTCACACCAAGGTAATATTCAAGGACAACCAAGAGCCTAAGCTTGGGGATGCCCCGGATGGCATCCCCTCTTTCGTCTTCGTTCATCGGTAACTTTACTTGGAGCTATATTTTTATTCACCACATGATATGTGTTTTGCTTGGAGCATCAATTTATTTTGTCAGGATTTGCTTGCTGTTATTTAGAAAAATGTTTTGCATCTTTTATTTCAATAAAAGTGGCATTGATAGCCTTTACTATGCCTATTTTACAAGTCTACATGTTGCTGTCTAAAAACAGAAAGTTTACCGCTGTTGCAAAAATTCCCTAGAAAAGTCAGAATGTGATAAAATGTTGAAACCTTTTGAAAAATAAGCTCTGATAAATTTACTACAGTGAGAATTTTGTTTCATAATTTTTGGAGCTAAGGAAGTATGGATCTTGTTGCATTCTTTACAGACTGTCCAGTTTAGGCAGATTGATGTTATGTTTGCATTGTTTGCATATGTTTGCTTCTTTAATGATTATATTTGAGGATAGGAATATTAAATATGCAGAGGAATTTAGTATGCAATGTTGAATAATAATTTTAGTTATTTGCTACAGTATAGTATGATAAGGTTTTTGCATTGGTTTATACTAACTTATCTCACGAGTCCTTGTTGAGTTTTGTGTGGATGAAGCTTTTGAGATTTAGGAAGACCGTGATATGAGAGGAATTAAGGAGACACAAAAGCTCAAGCTTGGGGATTCCCAAGGCATCCCAAGATAATATTTCAAGAAGTCTCAAGCGTCTAAGCTTGGGGATGCCCCGGTTGGCATCCCACCTTTCTTCTTCGACAACTATCGGTTAGTATCGGTTGATCCTAAGTTTTTGCTTCTTCACATGATGTTTGCTATTCTTAGAATGTCATTTTATTTTGTTTTGCTTGCTGTTTGAATAAAATATCAAGTTCTTAAATTATTAAATGAGAGAGAGTCCTCACATAGCTAAATAATTATTTGACTACTCATTGATCTTCACTTATATCTTTTTGGAGTAGTTTGTCATTTACTCGTGTGCTTCACTTATATCCTCTGAGTAAATGGTTGAATGATTTGAATGTAATAAATCTGAAATTATATATGTTTCATATGCCTTTCCCATGGGGAGTAATGCCTTCACATATAAGAAGTAGAGGTTGTAATTTTTTTGAAGATTAGCAAACATTGTATTGGTCACTTGAACAATTCATGAAAGAACATTGAAGGAAGAGAGATTTCACATATAAATATACTATATTGGAAATTTTCTATGATTATGAGCCCCATTAATTATTTTCAAACCTGAGCAAATTAGTTGAAGTTGGACAAGGAAGACAACATAATGAGTTATGCTTGGGTATATTTGTATAGAAGTTATATTGTTATGGATCCTCTAACATGTGGTGCTTTCTATTTAGAATCCTTTGCTAGCCAAAATATATGTACTAAGCGGGAATACTGCTTGTGCATCCAAATTCCTTGAACCAAGTTTATTCCATGAGTGTCCACCATATCTACCTATATGCGGTATTTACCTGCCGTTCCAAGTAAATTTGCATGTGTCAAACTCTAAACCTTCAAATAATAATCTGTTTTGTATGCCCGAACCGCTCATGTAGCGATTAGGGGCTGTCAGTATCTTCCATGCTAGGTGGGTTATTCTCACGATGAGTGGACTCCGCTTATCATTCACGAGAAAATGGCTGGTAACTGGGATGCCAAGTCTTATGATCAAAAGATCAAAAACAAATTCGCCAATAATTTGAACAAACTCCCCCAGGATTGTTGATAGTTGGACGACACCCGTTGTTTCGGACAAGCCATGGAGTGTGATTGTTGGTGGAGGGGGAGTAAAATATTTACCTTTCTGTTTGGGAACCGCCTATAATGTATCTAGTATGGAAGATATTGGGAACTCTTGGTCGTTATGTTGGCAATGAAAGCATACCTCTCAAAATTATTTTCATCTCTGTTTTAGCTTCGAGCTCTGGCACCTTTGCAAATCCCTGCTTCCCTCCGCGAAGGGCCTATCGTTTACTTTTATGCAAGAGTTAGTAGTAATCCTTCTCATTCCAACCTACTTTTTAGTTGGCAAGCATCATGTGGTGGAGAAAGATCTAAGCATATATGGCCATTCAAATATATTTGATCATGAATTATTATTGTTGACAATTATATATATGATAAATAAGTTGGGAGGAGAAACATTAAGCCCCTATATTTCTCTGTGTTCGATGGATGCTATTTGTTCTAAAAATATGCTTTGAATGGTAGCAATCATGGAAGACTATATGATAGTTGAGTATGTGGGATTTGCTAAATCAAAGCTCTTACATAGACCCTTCCTGAAAATAAGATGAATTGCAATTGTTGATGACTGAGAACTGTTTGTTAGTTTTCAAGAAAGTTTATGATCTATAATTTAACATGTGAATAGCTTGTTACTTGATCATGAGAAGCTTTATGATATGAGCTACTGTTATGACATATAATGATGCTACAAAAGGTGATTAAAATTATCATTGATCAAACTTGTGCACCTACTAGCATTCACACTTCATAAATTATTTCTTTTATCATTTACCTACTCGAGGACGAGCAGGAATTAAGCTTGGGGATGCTGATACGTCTCCAACGTATCTATAATTTATGAAGTATTCATGCTATTATATTATCTGTTTTGGATGTTTATGGGCTTTACTAAACACTTTTATGTTATTTTTGGGACTAACCTATTAACTGGAGGCCCAACCCAAACTGTTGTTTTCTTGCCTATTTTAGTGTTTCGAAGAAAAGGAATATCAAACGGAGTCCAAACGGAATGAAACCTTCGGGAGAGTTATTTTTGGAACGGAAGCAATCCAGAGACTTGAGTAGGCGTCAGGAAGCTGAGGAAGCCACGAGGCAGGGAGGCGCGCCTACCCCCGGCGCACCCCACCCTCGTGGGCCCCTCGTGGCTCCCCTGACCGACATCTTTCGCCTATATATGTCCATATACCCTAAAAACATCGATGAACACAATAGATCGGGAGTTCTGCCGCCGCAAGCCTCTGTAGCCACCAAAAAAAATAGGGACCCTGTTCCGGCACCCTGCCGGAGGGGGGATCCCTCACCGGTGGCCATCTTCATCATCCCGGCGATCTCCATGACGAGGAGGGAGTAGTTCACCCTCGGGGCTGAGGGTAGGTACCAGTAGCTATGTGTTTGATCTCTCTCTCTCTCTCTCATGTTCTTGAGGTGGTACGATCTTGATGTATCGCCAGCTTTGCTATTATAGTTGGATCTTGTGATGTTTCTCCCCGTCTACTCTCTTGTAATGGATTGAGTTTTCCCTTTGAAGTTATCTTATCGGACTGAGTCTTTAAAGATTTGAGAACACTTGATGTATGTCTTGCATGTGCTTATCTGTGGTGACAATGGGATATTCACGTGATTCACTTGATGTATGTTTTGGTGATCAACTTGCGAGTTCCGTGACCTCGTGAACTTATGCATAGGGGTTGGCACACGTTTTCGTCTTGACTCTCCGGTAGAAACTTTGGGACACTCTTTGAAGTTCTTTGTGTTGGTTGAATAGATGAATCTGAGATTGTGTGATGCAAATCGTATAATCATACCCACGGATACTTGAGGTGACATTGGAGTATCTAGGTGACATTAGGCTTTTGGTTGATTTGTGTCTTAAGGTGTTATTCTAGTACGAACTCTATGATAGATCTAACGGAAAGAATAGCTTCATGTTATTTTACTATGGACTCTTGAATAGATCGATCAGAAAGAATAACTTTGAGGTGGCTTCGTACCCTACAATAATCTCTTCGTTTGTTCTCCGCTATTAGTGACTTTGGAGTGACTCTTTGTTGCATGTTGAGGGATAGTTATATGATCCATTTGTGTTATTATTATTGAGAGAACTTGCACTAGTGAAAGTATGAACCTTAGGCCTTGTTTCGACGCATTGCAATACCGTTTACGCTCACTTTTATCATTAGTTACCTTGCTGTTTTTATATTTTCAGATTACAAAAACCTATATCTACTATCCATATAGCACTTGTATCACCATTTCTTCGCCGAACTAGTGCACCTATACAATTTACCATTGTATTGGGTGTGTTGGGGACACAACAGACTCTTTGTTATTTGGTTGCAGGGTTGCTTGAGAGAGACCATCTTCATCCTACGCCTCCCACGGATTGATAAACCTTAGGTCATCCACTTGAGGGAAATTTGCTATTGTCCTACAAACCTCTGCACTTGGAGGCCCAACAACGTCTACAAGAAGAAGGTTGCATAGTAGACATCAAGCTCTTTTCTGGCGCCGTTGCCGGGGAGGTGAGTGCTTGAAGGTATATCTTTAGATCTTACAGTCGAATCTTTTTGTTTCTTGTTTTATCACTAGTTTAGTCTATAAAATAAAACTACAAAAAAAAGGAATTAAGGGTGCCTCATATGCTTCATCTTTTTAATGTCTTTCGTGAAAATGATGGGAAGGAAAATTGTGCTCAAGTACTAGAAGAAGAATTACATAAAATGCTTGGCATAAAGTATGTGAATGATGAGCATGATTGCAATGTTGTTAGTATGAATTCTTTGAATACCCATGATGCTAATGATATGCAAAGCCACAAGCTTGGGGATGCTATGTTTGATGAAGATGATATGTTTTGTCCCCCAAGTTTTGAAGAGCAAATTTATTATGATGAAAGCATGCCTCCTATGTATGATGATTATTGTGATGAGATGTATGCTATAAAGAATAAAGATAACCATGAAACTTGTCATCATGATTTTAATTTTCAATTGGATTATGCTTCACATGATAGTTATTTTGTTGAGTTTGCTCCCACTACTATTGATGAGAATAAATTTGCTTATGTGGAGAGTAATAAAATTCTATGCTAGTAGATCATGAAAATAATGTTTTATGTGCTGGTTATATTGTTGAATTCACTCATGATGCTACTGAAAATTATTATGAGGGAGGAAAATATGCTTGTAGGAATTGCAATGATACCAAGTTTCCTCTCTATGTGCTCAAAGTTTTGAAGTTATGCCTGTTTTGTCTTCCTATGCTAGTTGATTATTGTTCCCATAAGTTGTTTGCTCACAAAATCCCTATGCATAGGAAGTGGGTTAGATTTAAATGTGCTTGCCATGTGTTTCCTGATGCACTCTTTATGTTTCAATTCTTATCTTTTATACGAGCATCATTGAAATCATCATGCCTAGCTAAAAGGCATTAAAGAAAAGCGCTTGTTGGGAGACAACCCAATATTTACCCCTACTGTTTTTGTATGTTCACATGATTAAGCTACTGTAGTAATCATGTTTTATACCTTTTGTTTCAATAAAGTGCAAAGTAAAACCTATAGGATCTTCTTGGATGATAGTTTGTTGATCTTGCTGAAAAAGACAGAAACTTTCTGCTCACGAAAACAATTGTTAAAAATCACCAGAAAGTGATAAAATACTGATTCCAATTGCAGTAGATCAATAATCAAATTATCTAGGTCTTCCTCTTTTTCTCTATCGTGAAGATCATGGTGCTACTTTGAAGCACAAGTGTGGTAAAAGGATACTAACATTGTCCCTTCTCTCTTTTTCTCTCATTTTTTTCGTCCGGAGTCTCATCCCGACTTGTGGGGGAATCATAGTCTCCATCGTCCTTTCCTCACTTGGGACAATGCTCTAATAATGATGATCATCACACTTTTATTTACTTACAGCTCAATAATTACAACTCAATACTTGGAACAAAATATAAATCTATGTGAATGCTTCCGGCGGTGTACCGAGATATGCAATGAATCAAGAGTGACATGTATGAAAGAATTATAAAGGTGGCTTTGCCACAAATACAATGTCAACTACATGGTCATGCAAAGCAATATGACAATGATGGAACGTGTCATAATAAACGAAACGGTGGTAAGTTGCATGGCAATATATCTCGGAATGGCTATGGAAATGCCATAATAGGTAGGTATGGTGGCTTTTTTGAGGAAGATATATGGTGGGTGTATGATACCGGTGAAAGGTGCGCGGTATTAGAGAGGCTAGCGATGGTGGAAGGGTGAGAGTGCGTATAAATCCATGGACTCAACATTAGTCATAAAGAAGTCACATACTTATTGCAAAAATCTATTAGTTATCAAAATGAAGTACTACGCGCATGCTCCTAGTGGGATAGATTGGTAGGAAAAGACCATTGCTCGTCCCCGACTGCCACTCATAAGGAAGACAGTAAATAAATAAATCATGCTCCGACTTCATCACATAACGGTTCACCATACGTGCATGCTACGGGAATCACAAACTTTAGAACAAGTATTTCTCAAATCCACAACTACTCAACTAGCATGACTCTAATATCACCATCTTCATATCTCAAAACAATCATCAAGTATCAAACTTCTCATAGTATTCAATGCACTTTATATGATAGTTTTTATTATACCCATCTTGGATGTTCATCATATTAGGACTAAAATTTATAGCCAAAGCAAACTACCATGCTGTTCTAAAGGACTCTCAAAATAATATAAGTGAAGCATGAGATATCAATAATTTCTATAAAATAAAACCACCACCGTGCTCTAAAAAGATATAAGTGAAGCACAAGAGCAAAATTATCTAGCTCAAAAGATATAAGTGAAGCACATGGAGTATTCTAATAAATTCCGATTCATGTGTGTGTCTCCCAAAAGGTGTGTACAACAAATATGATTGTGGTAAACTAAAAAGCAAAGACTCAAATCATAAAAGACGCTCCAAGCAAAACACATATCATGTGGTGAATAAAAATATAGCCTCAAGTAAAGTTACCGATAGATGAAGACGAAAGAGGGGATGCCTTCCGGGGCATCCCCAAGCTTAGGCTTTTGGTTGTACTTGAATTTTACCATGGGGTGCCTTGGGCATCCCCAAGCTTAGGCTCTTGCCACTTCTTATTCCATAATCCATCAAATCTTTACCCAAAACTTGAAAACTTCACAACACAAAACTCAACAGAAAATCTTATAAGCTCCGTTAGTATAAGAAAACAAATCACCACCATAAGGTACTGTAATGAACTCATTATTTATTTATATTGGTGTTAAACCTACTGTATTCCAACTTCTCTATGGTTCATACCCTCCGATACTAGCCATAGATTCATCAAAATAAGCAAACAACACACGAAAAGCAGAATCTGTCAAAAATAGAACAGTCTGTAGTAATCTGTATCAAACGCAAACTTTCTGTAACTCAAAACATCTACCAGAATAGGACGACTTAAATAATTTGTTTATTGATCTGGTGCAATTGGAATCAGTATTTTATCACGTTCTGGTGATTTTTAACAATTGTTTTCGTGAGCAGAAAGTTTCTGACTTTTTCAGCAAGATCAAATAACTATCATCCAAGAAGATCCTATAGGTTTTACTTGGCACAAACACTAATTAAAACATAAAACCACATCTAACCAGAGGCTAGATAAAATATTTATTACTAAACATAAATAAAAAGGAAGAAACAAAAATAAAATTTGGTTGCCTCCCAACAAGCGCTATCGTTTAACGCCCCTAGCTAGGCATTGATAATTTTAACGATGCTCACATCAAAGACAAGAATTAAAGCACAAAGAGAGAATCATAGAACACGTGATAAACACATCTAAGTCTAACATACTTCCTATGCATAGGCATTTTATAAGCAAACAAATTATCATAGCAAGCAAAAATTAGCATATGCAAGGAAGAAGAAAGAGACGATAGCAATCTCAACATGACGAGAGGTAATTTAGTAAGATAAAAATTTCTACAACCATATTTTCTCTCTCATAATAATTACATGTAGGATCATAGGCAAATTCAACAAAGTAGCTATCACAAAACATATTCTTAACACGATCCACATGTGTGCAAAGTTGACACTCTTCCAAAATAGTGGGATTAACATTAACTAAAGTCATGACCTCTCCAAACCCACTTTTATCAAAAATACCATAAGATTAAACATTCTCCAGATATGTGGGATCTAAAGTTTACACTCTTCAAAACCCACTTCCAATATTATTGCAAACACTATCAATCTCATATTCATCATGGGGCTTAAATAAATTTTCAAGATCATAAGAAGAATCACCCCAATCATGATCATTGCAACAAGTAGTAGACATAGCAAAACTAGCATCTCCAAGCTTAGGGTTTTTCATATTATTAGCACAATTGATATCAAGAGAATTTATTGTAACATCAATGCAATCATGCTTTTCATCAAAGGAACTACCAAGTATGGGTGCAATAGCAATGATCTCATGTTTAACATAAGGAACTATAGCAAATTCATCTTCATAAATATTGGCATCGTGGCCACAAGAATAGCAAGCATCATGTTCATCAAGTTATATTTTAATCAAATCATCGGAATCATCATTATCTATAGATTCATGCATATCATTATTTTCTTCCGAAGCAACGGTCATTCTTTCAACAAATTCTTTGACATAGGCATTATGAGCATAGTTTTCATAGCAATATTTAAGTATGTCAAAATTTTCAGATTCGTAGAGAGTAATATCATATTTTTCAATCAAAGAAGCAACTTCATAAGCACCCTTAAAAGCAACAAATTCTTCAATTTGTTCGATATCATAGTAATTATAAACACCCTTTGCATAAGAAGATAAGATTTCATTATCATTAAACTCACATAGGTAGGGAAGGTGTTTTTTAGGGTTCTTAGAGCAACAAGTAAAATCATAAATTTCACAAAGATTCCAAGCATAACACAGCAATCTGTTTATTTGATCCCATAAGAGTCACCCTTTTTCAGACAAACGGTGACGCACAAAATGAGCATGCTCATCTAAAGATTTCCCATCAACTAGGCTAGTTGGGGTTTCAGCACGAGTGCATAAGGATCGAAGATGATCCAAGTATAACGCTTTAAGTGGATCCATATCAATAGATTTTTAGCAAGAAAAGATGCAAGCAAATAGAAGGCACGTGGAAACACAAACAAAAAGACATACAGGAAGAAGGCAAAGAAAAGGCAAAGGTGAAGTGGGGGAGAGGAAAACGAGAGGCAAATGACAAATAATGTAATGCGGGGGATAAGAGTTTATGATGGTACTTGGTATGTCTTGACTTGACTTGGCGTAGATCTCCCCGGCAACGACGCCAGAAATCGCACGTTGGCGGGAGATCAAATCTTGAGTTGACTTGGCGTAAGCCTCCCCGGCAACGGCACCAGAAATCCTTCTTCTACCTCTTGAGCTTGCGTTGGTTTTTCCCTTGAAGAGGAAAGGGTGATGCAGCAAAGTAGCGTAAATATTTCCCTCAGTTTTTGAGAACCAAGGTATCAATCTTGTAGGAGACTACTCGCAAGTCGCCTCGTACCTACACAAACAAATAAGAACCTTGCAACCAACGCGATAAAGGGGTTGTCAGTCCCTTCACGGCCACTTGGAAAAGTGAGATCTGATAGAGATAATAAGATAAATATTTTTGGTATTTTTATGATATAGGTTGAAAGTAAAGATTGCAAAGTAAAAATAGATTGGAAACTTATATGATGGAAGATAGACCCGGGGGCCATAGGTTTCACTAGTGGCTTCTCTCAAGATAGCATAAGTATTACGGTGGGTGAACAAATTACTGTCAAGCAATTGATAGAAAAGTGCGTAGTTATGATAATATCTAGGCATGATCATGTATATTGGCATCACGTCCGCGACAAGTAGACCGAAACGATTCTGCATCTACTACTATTACTCCACACATCGACCGCTATCCAGCATGCATCTAGAGTATTAAGTTCATAAGAATAGAGTAACACATTAGGCAAGATGACATGATGTAGAGGGATAAACTCAAGCAATATGATATAAACCCCATCTTTTTATCCTCGATGGAAACAATACAATATGTGTCGTTTCCCTTTCTGTCACTGGGATCGAGCAACGCAAGATTGAACCCAAAGCTAAGCACTTCTCCCATTGCAAGAAAGATCAATCTAGTAGGCCAAACCAAACTGATAATTCGAAGAGACTTGCAAAGATAACAAATCATACATAAAATAATTCAGAGGAGATACAAATATTGTTCATAGATAATCTTGATCATAAACCCACAATTCGTCGGATCTCGACAAACACACCGCAAAAAGAGTTACATCGAATAGATCTCCAAGAAGATCGAGGAGAACTTTGTATTGAGATCCAAAGAGAGAGAAGAAGCCATCTAGCTAATAACTATGGACCTGAAGGTCTGAGGTAAACTACTCACACATCATCGGAGACGCTATGGTGTTGATGCAGAAGCCCTCCGTGATCGATTCCCCCTTCGGCGGAGCACCGGAAAAGGCCCCAAGATGGGATCTCACGGGTTAGAAGGTTGCGGCGGTGGAAATAGGGTTTCGTGCTGCTCCTGGATGTTTTCGGGGTATATGGGTATATATAGGAGGAACAAGTAGGTCGATGGAGCTGCGAGGGGCCCATGAGGGTGGGGGTGCGCCTCCCTGCCTCGTGGCCTCCTCGCTTCTTTCTTGACGTCCACTCCAAGTCCCCTGGATCATGTGTGTTCCAAAAATAACTCTCCCGAAGGTTTCATTCCGTTTGGACTCTGTTTGATATTCCTTTTCTGTGAAATACTGAAATAGGCAAAAAAACAGCAATTTGCACTGGGCCTTCCGTTAATAGGTTAGTCCCAAAAATAATATAAAAGTGCTTAGTAAAGCCCATTAAACATCCAAAACAAATAATATAATAGCATGGAACAATAAAAAATTATAGATACGTTGGAGACGTATCACTACCCCTCCAAGGCAAAACCCTGTTCCCCACCTTAGCAACGACAGGAGCGAACTCCTTGGCACATTTTGTCCGGGGAAAATGGAAGGCCCAAATATTTAAAGGGGAAGGAGCCCAAGTTGCAACTCAGGAGCTGGGCCACCCGTAAGGCCTTTGAATTATCTACACCAGTAGCAATGACCTCG
The DNA here is from genome assembly GCA_021605205.1 of Aegilops longissima. NCBI lineage: Eukaryota > Viridiplantae > Streptophyta > Magnoliopsida > Poales > Poaceae > Aegilops > Aegilops longissima. The sequence goes on from CM038680.1 coordinate 445,213,763, forward strand.
CTTTTGGAGAAGTTGATCTTAAGCCGCTTCGAAACACAACAAGATGAACTTAAGGTGAGGAAGGCACGAATCATTCAATTCCACCATTATGATTGTGTCGTCCGCGTACTGGAGATGCGTGACGCCCTCAGGGATAAGGTGGGAGATGATAGGAGATATGTGGCCACACGAGGTAGCTTTAGATAGGATTCGAGAGAGAACATCCGCCACGAAGTTAAACAAAAGATGTGAGGAAGGGTTCCCTTGCCTTAGGCCCCTGCCATTGGCGAAAAAATTACTAAACTGGCCATTAACCGAGATCAGCATGTGGCCACCCGAGACCAACTGCATAACCCTGTGAACATACGCTCCATCAAAGCCCTTGGCAAGTAGAACCTGCCTACGGAAGGGCCAACTGACCGAATCGTACGCTTTTTTGAAGTCCAATTTCAGAATCACCGCCTTAGTTTTAGGAATTCTGAGATGGTGTACAATTTTGTGCAGGCAAAGGATACCATCAAGAATGAATCTCCCTTTGATGAAAGCTTATTGGTACGGGCTAAGAGTTCTGTGAGCAACAGGAGAGAGGCGAGTGGCAAAACCCTTAGCAGGAAACTTCGCAAAATTATTAATGAGGGCGATAGGTCTAAACTATGGAATTAGATCAGCTCTTTGACCTCAGGGATGAGTGTGATAACAACATAATTAAGGCGGGAGATGCCCACAGTCCCTAAGCAAAAGCCCTGAATGATCGATCTTACACTCCAGAGGTCGAAGCTGCGGCCAGAACTTCCTAAATAAAGGGAAAGAGAAACCATCTGAGCCCGATGGCGCGTTGGATTTGCGGAACGGATGACCTCCCAAATCTCCTCCTCAGAGAGAGGCAGAAGGAAGGCGTCATTGTCAGCCCTAGATATCCTAGAAGTCGCATCCCACGGGGAGATAGAGATCGAGAGGCCAGACGCCGGCTTGGCAGAGAGGAGGGAAGAAAAGAATTCAACCACATGTGAAAGGATTTGAGTCTGAACCGAAACTCTAACACCATTAATAAGAATGCTGTCGATCAAGCACCTCCTCCTCCTGCCATTGGCAATGGAGAAAAAATATGCAGTAGGCAAACCGCCCTTAAGGGTCGAGTTCGAAGTGCCCCTCTGACGCTAGTAAATCTCAGCCTGATGATGCAACTACATCAAGGCCTCCTCTAAGGCATAGCAAACAGACCAGTCCCTCTCCGAAAGGCCACGGCCATCAGTCGCGTCATCCAAATTAGTAATCTAGGCCTCTAGGATGACTTTCTCTCGACGGGCCTCCACTGCCCTATTACGAGCCCAACCACGGAGCAATTTGCGAATCCCATATGAGCATTTGTGCCAGTTGTCACTACAAAAAAATACACTTCCCTGATGATACGTGTTTGTCATAGTAGGTCGCGTTTTTTGTCATGCATGTACATCCATGACAAATTTATGACATAATCAAGATAGTCATACCTGTGCTGTCATAGAAGTGTTCCATGACATTACGAAAATTATCATCATGGAAGTGTCCACTTCCATGACGATAAATCGCGCGTCACAGAAGTGCTTTCATCAAGGGTGACTGACACGTGGCATCCACCGTAACGGAACACCGTTAAGCTATTGGGTCGTGTTTTGGATCCGATAACCCGTTAACAGCCCCGACCAATGGGAAATTTCCACGTGTAAAATTCTTATTGGTTGGACGAAACACGTGTCAGCTCGTCAGTGGGTCAGATAGGTGCCTATGATATGTCGACACGTGCCACGGACCACCACTGGCCCATTTAGCTTACAAAGCCGACCCGTTTGACTTAGTCAAAAGTTAACGGGCTGGCCCATGAAAAGCCTGTTAACGGTCTCTTCGCAAATAGCCCATTTTACGACCCTTTAACTCACGGCCCGTTAGGCCCTAAAGGAAATTGGCCCAACAACGTCATGTGGGCCGTCGAATATAACACCAGCCCATTTCACTTTCGGCCCATGTATGGCCCACGACGTCTTTTCGCCCATATGAGGCCTTCAGATCTTTCGCCCTTTACAGGCCCACGGTGACTCTAGCCCATAATAAACAGTAATTTTCTTTGTACCCGTTAACGGCCCGTGATTTACATGGGTCGTTTCCAGCCCGTGTTAGCTTTCGGCCTATTGACGGCCCATACGTTCTTGGGCTCCTTTTCGGCCCTCGATTACTTCCGGCCCATTACTGGCTTGTTCCCCTAATGCGCCAAATTCGGCCCATGGCAAGAGTCGGCCCGTTACTGGCATGTTCCCCAAATGGGCCAAATTCAGCCCATGGCAAGTCGGCCCGTTACTAGCCTGTTACCCTAATGGGCGAAATTTGGCCCATGGCAAGAGTCGGCCCGTTTCTGGCCTGTTAACCTGTTGCGCATTATCCAGCCAGTCCTATATTCTAGCACATTAACGACCCGTTATGCCTGTGACAGAATTAAGCCTTTGCAGTCCTACGGCCTGTTAACGGCCCGTTACCGTGCTGGGCCGATACCAATTACGCCTGACACGGCCCATGTAGACCCATTTATCCGACGCCCTAGGCCCACCGATTCTGAGCCCATTTATCGACGGCCGAGGCCCACCGATTATAGGCCCATTTATCAACGGCCCGTAGGAGACCCATGGATCCTACGGCCAGTATATGGCCCATGGTAGTTGCGCCACTAGCAAACCAGGAAAAAGAAGACTAGGAAATAAATAAGGCGAAACTAACGCTAGGCTATTAAGGCAATTGCACAGATTAGATCCACTCGGCATCAAAGATCGCCACCAGTGCAAATATAGGGAACACCCTACACTATACAAAAATGGCTTGCTATTTTCTTCAACCGGTGGCTGCACGTTAAGAATAAATTTTGTATCACACCAAAACAAATTACAACTATATAACAAAAGGAAGGTTGGCATAAAACTTAACAGTCTAGCAGATAAATGCACCACCAGAAGTTCAGAAGCTCAGTTCATTTGACCTAACTGTTATGTTTTCATGCAGTATTGTGCGATGGAGCACCATAACCGTCGCCTTCATTTCCCCTAGGCTCCTGAACAACATAGCAAATGTCTGATAGTCTGGTTTCAAAACCATGCATATCTTGACGACATTGAGCAATGTTTCTCCTTGTTTCACAAAGGGCCTATATTAGGGAATGGACTTGTGTCTGGAGCGCAGATACAACATTGCTTTGAGCTTGCATATCTTGATCATGAGGCAGTTTGGATGATATTGCCTTAACAACCAACCCAGTATTACGCAGGAACGTGCTTTTGGCACTATTAGTGGATTGTATCGACCCAATGCAGCAAGAGCCGACATTGCGGTTATAGTTGCCTCGCCACCTTCGTAAGGTGGCGGTTCCACCATTTTTCCATAGCTCGCTGAAAAGTTGAGGTTTTACATTAGTAGTACCGAATGTAAGATATTAAGGAGGCAGCAAAACCAAACAAAATAGCTTTGGTCTATATACGTAACTTATTCGTGAACCCATGTAAAATATTAGTTGTATTTTATTGCAAAGTACATAATAAAACCAGGTTCCAAACATATTTCCATGTACCATCGCTAATGTATTGTCTATTTCTACACATTGTATTGAGGGCTAAGGATAAAGAGACAAAGTTTATAATACGGTAAGAATAGTATGACATCATTCATATCACAAAACAACTGAGAATGCATAAACAGCAATTGTAATGTTGTGTGGGCAAGTCCAAAGACGGAACTATATTACGGGTCAAGATCAAAGGAACATCACTCCTCTCTTTTAAACCTTGTAAGGTGCAATGATACGCTAAGACAATTGTGTATAAAATTGAAAAGAGTAATAGACATTGGCTGCAAACCATGCAGTTCAAGGCACAAGTCAGAGTAAGTAGTAGTTAAAAGGCATGAGGATTAAGGACTTACAACAGCGGCTTTGACCGGTGTAGTCATGCCCTTCTTCTTGCTGGTGTGACAATCCTTGAAGATTTCCACATCATTTGGTTCGGTACTTTTTGGTCCTTGCGTGCTTTCCTCTGCATTTCGAACAAGTCAATATAGATCGATAATATGGTACAGCGAAAAGAGTGAAACAAAGCTCATTACAAGAGCCTCGCAATGTGCAATATAGCTACGAGATCCCGTAAATGCATTGGAATTTCACTTTTATACGGTTGGCCTTGTTCTTTGAACAGTTCACCTACAAGAAGATAGATTTGTGTGACACATGCGTAAATAGGACTTCAACATGTGATCGATCACATATATACAATGTACACGATACTTGGATCGGACCGGTGTTTAACAAGGCCCTCCAGTCTTCATCCGATATATTTTCTCTGGCGATGTTTGGGAAAGTTCACTTTGTTAGCCTTGCCTTCAAAGTGAGTTTTCCTCAAGTTATACCGATCTTGTTGCAGAGCAGACTTGAAAACATGGGTGCAAGCTTGTCGGTTGCATCATCTTGGCTATCCAACTTGAACCTCATCTGTTGAAAATTATGGGAGTCTCATTATCGAGAACCTAGAAAGTATGGGACAGAGCAAGACGATATTACTAGTTTCCATACATAACCATACTTACAGATAAATGGTCGAGGAAGGTGTTGAACTGGATTTCGTCTTTGTCATTCCTGTACTGAATCCATGTTGGAAGGATACGTACATGACACCTAACGGCAACCGCTGCCTCTGATACTAACTTGGCTAACTCTATAGCATCACGTGGCCTTTTTAAACCTGCCTCAAAACGGATCTCCATTCTTCCTCCTCTAGATTTAGTTAACCTATTGAGCATTATCCCGATGTTTGTTTCCTCTTGCGCCTAGGTGCTAGTCCAACAACGAACATAGGAAGTGTTAGTGTACATCAAACTGTGAGACTACATGTAAAGAAGCATGGAATCAGAACTTGACTCCAAACTACCTTCTTGCTGTTTAAGCTCACAAGGTTCATCTGATATTGCCAACTCGTCTTGTGTCAAGAGTGCTTGGGAAGTAGTGTCGTGGCAAGGGAGCTTGGGAACGTCTTGCTAGCTCGATTGGCCTTTACGAGTATGTCGTGCAGCCGGTAGTACTGTGTTAGGTGTTGCAAGAACTAGGGCTGTCTCTGCTTGTTTGGTGGCAGCTATTTGTTTCCGTTTGGCTTTTTTTGCAGCTTGTGTAGCATGGGATGCCGTGTTTGTAGAATTTTCTGCTGGACTTTGACCTTCTATTGCACCATCAGTACCAGCAGAATCTGCAGGATTCATCCGCTTCTCATTCCCAGCCATTCTGTGTTTCTTCGTCTTTCTCTGTGCCATGTTAAGTCAAGCCGACAAGAAAAATGAATAACAATTTAGTTCTTCAGAACGCATTGATGCGTGATGCAGATGAACTGAACTGTGATGTTAGACAACCACATGATAGGAGGATGTAATATGTATGAAAAACAGGACGGAAGAGATAACCAGAACTATGATGTGTAAACTAAGAAGAAGACATTTCACCAAATTAGAAGCAATGCAATGGAAGGTAGACACCATATGAAAGATGCTACAAATATCGCTCTGCCAAGTTAACAGTGTCTCATCATAAATGGCGTTTAAACAAATGTGAAGCAGTACAAGAAATAAATCATATGCAAGATGCAAACAACATCACACTACCATGTTAGAGGTCTCTCATCATTAGTGCCATTGCATATTCACAGCATTGCATATTCACAGCTTATGATGTGTAAACTAAGGAGAAGGCATTTCAACAAATTAGAAGCAATGAAAGCTAGACACCATATGAAAGATGCAATGAATATCACTCTACCAAGTTAAAACTGTCTCGTCATAAGTGCCATTTCAACAAATTAGTAGTACAAGCTAGAAAAGAATGTGAGATGTAACCTATATCACACTCTGAAGTCAAACATGTCTTATGATAAGTGATTGTTGCAGGTTACACAACAGTAGTAATTTGATGTAAGAACATGGTGTGATAGACAGATACTGTATGTTCTAGAAACAGGAACACATGTCTTATTCAAGTATAATGTTTAAAGTAAGCAGATGGAATTCAACAAAATTAGAAGCAATACAAGATAGACATCACACATAACATGCAACCACATATAACAGTGCCAAGTTAGAGGGAGCACCAGTGATGCTGCACTAGGGGAGACATGCTCATCATAAACACAACTTTGTTGAGTGTCTATGCATGTGTTGTCTTGGAAATCATCTTGGGGGTGTGGAGGAGTAGAAACTGTAGAGGCCCTCCATTTGGAAGGAGCACCTTTATCCGCTGCCTTGCTAACTTCCTTCCGCTTTATTGATTTTGAGTTGTCAAGTAAACCGACAAGAAAAAGAAATAAAATTCTCTCTTCAGAACTCATTCATGCATGATAACGACAATCACTACTTTGATGTAAGGCAAACACATGATACCGAGGATGGAATATGTACGAAAAACAGGACGGCATGGCATGTTCACAACTGTTTGTGTAAACTAAGCAGAAACCATTCCAGCAAATAAGAAGCAATGCAAGCTAGACACCACATGAAAGATACAACCAATATGACTCTGCCAAGTTAAAAGCGTCCCATCATAAATGGAATTTCAACAAATTAGAAGCAGCGCATGCTATAAATCATATGAAAGATGCAACTAATATCGCACTGCATATACTAAAGGTGTCTCGTCATATTGATTGATGCGGGATACAAAAAAACAATAGTTTTATGTAAGGGCATGCTTAATAGACAGATGTACTATGTACTAAATACAGGAAGGCATGTCACATTAACAGGTATAATGTACTATAAGCTAAGCAGACTAGCACATGCAGTTTAACCAGATTGGGAGAATTACAATCTAGACACCATATGCAACATGCAACCACATATCACGCTGCCAAGTTAGAGCGAGCACCTGCGATGCTAGTGTAGGGGAAATGCTGTAATCAACTACAGAGCTACGTTCACTATCTTCATCTAGCATTTCTGTTTCTTGAGAATCATGTCGGGAGGCTGACGCTGCATTCTTTAAATGAGTAGTTGCTACGTCTTGAGCTTGTGTTGGTTTTCCTCGAAGAGGAGAGGGTGATGCAGCAAGTGTAGCGTAAGTATTTCCCTCAGTTTTGAGAACCAAGGTATCAATCCAGTAGGAGGCTCCTCAAAAGTCCCACGCACCTACACAAACAAACTGAGAACTCGCAACCAACGCAATAAAGGGGTTGTCAATCCCTTCACGGCCACTTGGGAAAGTGAGATCTAATAAAGATAGTATGATAAGATAAATATATTTTTGGTATTTTGTAATATAGATGCAAAAAGTAAAGATTCAAGTAAAAGTAGATTGGAAGCAAATATGATAAGAGATAGACCCGGGGGCCATAGGTTTCACTAGTGGCTTCTCTCAAGATAGCACAAGTATTACGGTGGGTGAACAAATTACTGTCGAGCAATTGATAGAAAAGTGCATAGTTATGAGATTATCTAGGCATGATCATGTATATAGGCATCACGTCCATAACAAGTAGATCGACTCCTGCCTGCATCTACTAGTATTACTCCACACATCGACCGACTCCTTCCTGCATCTAGAGTATTAAATTCATAAGAACAGAGTAACGCATTAAGCAGGATGACATGATGTATAGGGATAAACTCATGCAATATGATATAAACCCCATCTTGTTATCCTCGATGGCAACAATACAATATGTGCCTTGCAACCCTTTCTGTCACTGGGTAACACCGCAAGATTGAACCCAAAGCTAAGCACTTCTCCCATGGCAAGAAAGACCAATCTAGTACGCCAAACTAAATTGATAATTCGAAGAGACTTGCAAAGATAACTCAATCATACATAAAAGAATTCAGAAAAGATTCAAATATTATTCATAGATAAACTTGATCATAAACCCACAATTCATCGGATCTCGACGAACACACTGCAAAAAGAGTTTACATCGAATAGATCTCCACAAGAGAGGGGGAGACCATTGTATTGAGATCCAAAAAGAGAGAATAAGCCATCTAGCTAATAACTATGGACCCGTAGGTCTGTGGTAAACTACTCACAACTCATCGGAGGGGCTTGGATGTTGATGTAGAGGCCCTCCGTGGTTGATTCCCCCTCCGGCAAAGTGCCGGCGAAGGCTCCAAGATGAGATCTCATGGATCTGAGTATGTTACTGGCGGTGAAAATTGTGTTTCGTGGTGCCCTGGATGTTTTCGAGTGCGAGGTATATATAGGAGGAAGAAGTACGTCGGTGGCCGCCCGAGGGGCCCATGAGACAGGGGGGCGCCCTACAGGGGGGCGTGGCCTCCTATCTCGTGGCTTCCTCGGAAGCTTCTTGACTTGCATTCCAAGCTCTCCGGATCACGTTCGTTCCAAAAATCACGCTCCCGAAGGTTTCATTCCGTTTGGACTCCGTTTGATATTCCTTTTCTTGAAATATTGAAATAGGCAAAAAACAGCAATATAAGGGGGCCTCCGGTTAGTAGGTTAGTCCCAAAAATGATATAAATGTGTAAAATAAAGCCCATAAACATCCAAAAGGGGTAATATAATAGCATGGAACAATAAAAAATTATAGATACGTTGGAGACGTATCAAGCATCCCCAAGCTTAATTCCTTCTCATCCTCGAGTAGGTAAATGATAAAAAGAAATTTTTGATGTGGAATGCTACCTAGCATAATTCATAATGTAATTTTCTTTATTGTGCCATGAATGTTCAGATCCAAATGAATACAAAATAAAAGTTCATATTGATAAAAGAAATAGTAATACTTCAAGCATACTAATCAAAGTAATCATGTCTTCTCAAAATAACATGGCAAAAGAAAGTTCATCCCTACAAAATCATATAGTTAGGTTATGCTTCATTTTCGTCACACAAAGATGTTCCCAACTTCTATACCCCCGATGACAAGCCAAGCTATTGTTTCATACTTAAAGAATCTCAAACTTTTTCAACCTTCACGCAATACATGAGCGTGAGCCATGGATATAGCACTATGGGTGGAATAGAATATGATGATGGGGATTGTGTGGAGAAGACAAAAAAAAAGAGAAAGTCTCACATTGACGAGGATAATCAACGGGCTATGGAGATGCCCATCAATTGATGTCAACATGAGGAGTAGGGATTGCCATGCAACGGATGCACTAGAGCTATAAATCAATGCTCAACAAAAGAAAACTAGTGGGTGTGCATCCAACTTTCTTGCTCACGAAGACCTAGGGCATTTGAGGAAGCCCATCGTAGGAATATACAAGCCAAGTTCTATAATGAAAAATTCCCACTAGTATGAAAAAGACAACTTATGAGACTCACTATATGAAAAACATGGTGCTACTTTGAAGCACAATATATGAGACTCACTACATGAAGAACAAGGTGCTACTTTGAAGCACAAGTGTGGAAAAAGAGATAGTAACATTGCCCTTTTTATTTATTTATTTATTTATTTATTTCCTTTTTCTTTTTTTGGGCCTTTCTTTTTCTTTTCTTTT